>SNQJ01S0076313.1:0-36532 GCA_010110895.2 Picea sitchensis
ATATTGGTCCATTTTTATTTATTTTTCATTGTTTCATATGCTCTTAGTTTTAATTAGTTTTAGTTTGATTTTTGTTTATAACTTTGTTGTTTCTCTTCCTAACCCTTTCCTTTCACAGCTGTCATGCCTAGCAGAGCCCAACTAGGCATGTAAGCACTCTTAATTTGCTCACCTAGTGACGAATTGGGTGCAAACACTAATGCTGCCAACATTTATGTCCATGAAATGAAATCAAATTCATAAAAACAAAAGACAACATATGCAAAAAATATCTCTAAGCAATCGAAACCTAAACTGAACTATACTACTATCATCTGAAAAGATCAAAGATTCAACTAGTCTAACATTTATACTATTGAAATCAACTGCTAACACTAATATATAAGGATGTTGACCTTTGTTGGGCGGTGGGCCCTTTCCACTTCAACAGGTCAGTGACTGGATTCTACAATAAGCTTTCTTTCAATCCACGCATTCCTCTTACTCAAATTTCAAAACATAGAATTAAACTATGCTAACAACTCAACTCACATTCATTCATAAATGATCAAGTCCTGGAAATAAATGACATCCTTATATTAAAATTCAACTCAAAATATGTTATGCAATATGTAACATTGCTTCACATACTATTTTATGCTAACTCTCTACTACCTCCACCATCCTTGTCATGACTATTTAAATAGTCTTAGTCGTGAAACACAAGGAGGTGAAATCTTTAGAAAATCAGTCAATTATCAAATTCATATATTTGGTTACATATTTTAAGCTTCATCCTCATGAAATGAAGTGTATGAGGATGAAGCAATAAACAAACAAGATTATCATAACCTTGCTAGAGCTTTAATGATTTAGAAAACATCCAACAATTATATTTGATACGATCTGGAGATAAACTTGGTATATTTTTCTTCCTATATTGGTATCAGATCGTGACAGGTGAGATTCGGTAAATGGTACCGGATCCAAATAGTATGCAAGTGGTTGGTACCAGACTAGAATAGTCTGCGACCATTGGTACTGGATCGCGACAGTGGATGGTTCGGTACTAGATCTGAATGGAAGGTGTGCTTGGTACTGGATTCAGATAGTGGCAATCTGGCGCATAAGTACCAGATGGATGAGATGGTACAGAAAGGCTGGACTCATCTAGAGGTCAAAGGTTACACATGGCAAATTAAAACATTAGTACATGAAACATTTAGTCTCCTAGCTCAATAAACCCCAAAAATGCATGAATTGATTATACTTTACCTTATGACCTCATCAATGGATAATGGTAGTGTTCTTTGTCATTTATCCAAGCTCATGTAATAAAAAAAAGGTATCGATGAGGAGTATAATAGGGTAGTGGGATGTCAATTTTGAGGCTCAACAGTATCTCCCGGTTCGGTATCCCGAGTGATATTGTCACTGATCATGGAAGTCACTTTCAGAACGAAATTATGGAAGAACTAACATCTAAGTCGGGGTTTAAGCATGGTCATTCTTCTCCTTATTACCCCCATGAAAATGGAAAAGTAGAGGCCATCAAGAAGTCTCTCAAAACCATTTTGTAGAAAAATTTCAGCCAGAGTCAGTTTGACTGGCACATTATGCTATATCCCAAAATATGGGCATACCGAAACTCGGTCAAGACTACCACTGATTTTTCCCCTTTCCAGTTAGGACACGATGTGGAGTTGATATTACCTATTGAATGAGAAATCCCTTCTCTTAAGTTGGTAGTCGTTCTCCTACCTGACACTTCCGATCTCGAGCGATGCCTTATACACCTAGAGAGTCTCGATGAGCAGCGTTGAGACCCCTCTACATTTATCGAGGCAAACAAAAGACGTGTCAAGGTCCAATACAATAAGTCTGTCTGTCATCGGTTGTACGTTGAGGGTGACTTAGTCCTCTTATACGACCAAGCCAAAGAATCATTGTGGGAAGGCAAGTTTAAACCCATGTGGCACGGTCCTTATATCGCGTGACATGTCTTAGAAAAAGGAGTCTATGAGTTAGAATATTATGAAGGGAATATGCTGGCCAAGCCCAGGAATGGGCTCTACTTTAAAATATATTATTCCTGAGCCCCAAGCTCAGGAAAAACTCTTTTTATACTAATTTAATTTAGTGTATATATCTTTTCCCTTTTTTCATCTTCAACTTGCTTATCGAGTTTTCCCTTGGTTGACAGATGTCAACAGAGTCTTTGGTCTACCTAGGATTCGCAGATAGAGCCAGTCGTCATACACGAAACTTGGCTTACACCACTTGGGTGGTTTACTTACCCGAGGGTCTATTGGTGTCTTTAGGTGGCATATGCCTAGGGACATCCATGAATAATGTGGCCGAATATAGCGTTGTTATAGAAATTTTGCGAAATGTTATCTCACATGGTATTCTCTCTTTATAGGTTCACCTGGATTCCTAGTTAGTAGTATGTCAGTTGAACAACAGTTACCACGTGCACGATCCTACTTTACTCCGACGATTCCTATGGGTACATCTTTTAGAACGCAAATTTGATTTTATTACTTATTATCACATTCCTAGAAGTTCTAATCATGTATCTGATGCTTATGCTAATTTCGTTTTAGATTGACATTTCTCACATAACTAAAGAAAAGAAAACCATCTCATCAATGTACACATTTTAAATATAAGTAAAGTCGAAGATATCTGTTTCATATATATTTCAAAAAATATGGTGTTTATAGTACAAAATTGGGGCTAACACCCTCAATACACATAAAACTGATAATACAATATCCATGACATCTAGGCCTCTGGCGTCGGATGTGTGTCATGGTAAAAAACTATGACATTTGTGAGACGTCGAAAGAGTCACACCCAAGCTCTAGGCACACCAACCACTTGTCATTGCATGGCTTCCGACAGATCCTCTACTTGAATCATCAAAATCCTATGAGTCAAACGAGACAGGTTGCCCTGAACGTTTTGAAGGACTCTCTAAGCTTCTCCTCTTGCCGCCTCATCTCCCCAGTGCCTCCGATGATGTCGGGGAAGCCCGTACGGTCGTCACGGACCCATGTCTATGTTACACAAGTGTCTAGTTAGTACTCAAGCATTATCCAAAAATATTTTTGTTTTACTATACAAAAATACAAAAAAAATGAAATATTTAAAAACATTTGACATACCTATGTTACCATAGGTGGTCCCTGGTGGGAGTGGCATGCCAGGGTCCCATCTGAATTTGATCCTTTCATAGGGGTAGTCATCTAGAGCAATGACCTATCATTTCCACTAGTAGAAGAAATCATCGTTGTAGGGTGTGGTCACCGAACCTTCCCCTGTTGGAGAAATTTTTATTTTCAGCACACTAGTTCAGTGGGAGTAACACTAGTTCAATGGGATTTAACTGACTAATTCTATTTTAGACTTTCTAATATTAGACCATCACTATTATGCATGCATTCCTAATTATAGGATGCCATTTCCTATATGAGTGAAGATCACTCACTCTGATTAAATCATAATATGCATTGATTCTCATTATTCATTGTGTATCTTTGTTCCTTTTATTGATAAGATTTGTTTGTGTATGATTTATCTAGATCTCCTATGCAGGTTTCAACGAAACACTAAATTGGTATCAGATCTATGCTACTTGGAGCAAGCCAAACAAGACAAAGAACAAGGAAAATCAGAGTTTTGATGAGCTAAATCTGTGGTCGTACCTTTTAGCAGTAAAAAGGGTCATGAAAATAGAAATTTCTCCAACACCCCCCCTGAACATCAATATGGAGTAAAAAATGAGTCCCGACTACTAGCACATTTTAGGTACTCATGTACAATGAAACTAATGAACACTGAATAAAAACGAGGAAAGACGGAAAACCACGTGGGAATAAAACACCCCTCAAAAGACGATGTATCAAAATAAGAAAATGGCTGCATCTAGGCAACTGTGTTCTTCACTGCAAGACGATCCCTTAAAGTATGAAAATTTTTCTCACTGAAAGTCTTCGTGAAGATGTAGAAATATTTATGGATCTGATGAAGTCCTTTGGAAACCTGTCGGGCCTTGTACCTCTTGATCCTGTGGACCCATCTGCACCTGAAAAATATTCCTTTCCAGTGGAAGTGGAAACAGATTCCAAGTCTGGTTATGTAGGAGTGAGTCATACTCCTTTTGTATGGTTGTTTTCCATAATGAATTTCCCACAACCCTATTTTAGTTATGTGGATTAGTATATTGAACCATATAGAAATGCATGGGCATCATAGGTTCTGAAGATGAAAATACATGAGAAGGATTCTCATGGTGAGATCGAGTCCTCCTTGAATGCAATGGATTCCCTGTAAGGTTTCCTACTGTCTGAAGTGTGAATTGTGACTTCTTGGGCATCTACTGAAGCTTCAACACTAGATTATTATATAGATTTACTACATACTTATTTCGATGTACAGAATCTGAGTGTATGGAATCATCTTTGATGTCTGAAACTGATGGAAGCACAAGAGTATATGCATGTTTCACTAGAGGTGCAAGAAAAGTAATCTCCTTATGTGTATGTAGAATAGAGGAGTCATCGTCAGAAAACTTAGTGAATTTATACAAACTTGACTTGTGATTCACCTCACCATTTGCAATGATTGAATTGTCATGCATGTCAATTACTGAAACTGAATCTGATGTAAATTCAACCTTTTTACCTTAGTGAGTGATCTTATAAACTGAGAGCAGATTCATAGAAATATTTGGAACATGTAGAACATTCTCAAAACTGCCATTGTGGAGTTCCAGTCTCCCTTCTCCTACTACTTCTACTAGAGTATCATCCCCCATGAGAATAGGGGGTCTTGAGCATGAATTCAAAGAAGAGAAAAATTCCTCTTTTGCTGCCATATGATGGGATGCACCAAAATCTATAATCCATGAATTAGATGAGGAATTAATTGCAACAAGAGCATGATGATTACCTTTCTTAGGAGCATGATCTTCTTCCTTATGCTTCTTGACTCCCTTTGGAATGAAGTTTCCAAGGTTGTTCTGCTAAAGTGTCTGTGCCATAAGATTGATCTGTTTCTTCATGCATGTGGATTCTTCATGATTCGGTTTATTGCAGTAAGGACATTGCTTTCCCTTGTTCTTCTTCCTAGAATATGAAGAGTTTTTGGAACCTGGAGAATCATTAAAGGGTTTGAAATATCCCTCCTTCTCGTTCTATTTGGATGACCCTTTTCCATACACTCAGATTTTGTACATGGAAATAAGTATGTAGCACATCCAGATAAGAAGCCAGTGCTGAAGCTTCAGTAGATTCCCAAGAAGGCACAATTCACACTTCATATAGTAGGAAACCTTGCAGGGAATCCATTGCATTCGAGGAGAACTCAATCTCACCATGAGAATCCTTCTCATGTATTTTCATCTTCAGAACCTGTGATGCCCATGCATTTCTATATGCTTCGATATACTAATCCACATAACTAAAATAGGGTCGTGGGAAATGAATTATGGCAAAAAACCATGTAGAAGGAGTATGACTCACTCCTACATAGCCAGACTTGGAATCTAATTCCACTTCCACTGGAAAGGAATAGTTTTAGGTGCAGATGGGTCCACAGGATCAAGAGGTACAAGGCCCGATAGGTTTCCAAAGGACTTCATCAGATCCATAAAGATTTCTACATCTTCACAAAGACTTTTAGTGAGAAAAATTTTCATACTTTAAGGGATCATCTTGCAGTGAAGAACACAGTTGCCTAGCAGCTGCCATTTTCTTATTTTGATACATTGTCTTTTGAGGGGTGTTTTATTCCCATGTGGTTTTCCCTCTTTCCTCATTTTTATCCAGTGTTCATTAGTTTCATTGTACATGAGTACCTAAAATGTCCTAGTAGTTGGGACTCATTTTTTACTCCATATTGATGTTCAGGGGGGGTGTTGAGAAATTTCTATTTTCATCACACTATGTCAGTGGGAGTAACACTAGCACAGTGGGAGTAACACTAGCTCAGTGGGAGTTAACTGACTAGTTCTATTTTAGAATTTCTAACCTTAGACCATCACTATTATGCATGCATTCCTAATTATAGGATGTCATTGCCTATATGAGTGAAGATCACTCACTCATTGATTAGATCATAATATGCATTGATTCTCATTATTCATTGTGTATTTCTCTTCCTTTTCTTGATAATCTTTGTTTGTTTATGCTTTAGCTAGATCTCCTGTACAGGTTTCCATGAAACATTAACATGTTAAGGTCCCCTCTGAATCCGATCCATGCATAGGGGTAGTCATCCAGAGCAATGACCTGTCGCTGCCACTAATAGAAGAAATCCTCATTGTAGGGTGTGATCAATCTACCTTCCCTCTACCGTCTCATTACTTCCGTCCACCGTGCCATGGCTAGATCACGAGGTCCTCTCGGAAGAATCTAGACTCTAGGTCCCAAACGTGGAACCCGCTCGAAGAAAAAATTGCATAATATAGAGGCAAACACAAAGTTCCTCTTGCTACCCTGTTTGCACTTTGTTAGCTGGCTCTTCATATTAGCTAGTAGTGAGGTACACCAATCATATATTGTGGGTCTCAAGCACTCTACAACATAGAACATGAGCGGATTCAATGGCTGGTGTAGCGAAGCCGATCCCGTGATCCTAGTCAACACGAGGACAACAATCTTGAGGATGATATTGTTTATCGCTCGGATGGGGAGTTGACTCCTCACCTTCGGTGTCCCTGCTACATAGTGAGCATCTATGTACTCCTCTATTTTCATTCTGCTCCATGCTCCCTGTGATTTGAGGTTTATGACCTCACCCTGACAGGATAGCCCAGTCAAAAAGTAGATATCCTCTACTTCAATCCTCAATGGTTTCCCATCGAGGTTGAAGATTTCACTGTAAGGGTCCCAGTAATCCACAAGCATATCAAGAAACCTCACCTAGGCCCTCATCCCTTTGAGTGCCCAAAATTTATATAAGCCACATAGTTTCAAGGCCATTTTGTCCCCCATATCTCTGCCCACAACAACATCTACCTCTTCGTGCTCCCTTTCCCTCCATTCTAGCACCATGTTTCCAGATAAAAGTCAAAATTTGAGTTAACAACCATAGAAATTATTGATTACGGACTTGTACGTGGGATGCTACATTTACAGTCGCGTATAGGGCTGAGTATACACACCATGTAGTTTACACAATCGCATATAACCTCACGTATATGCGACCCAACGAACGGTAGCCCGCGTACATCGAGTTACCCAATTTACACCCTAGTTTACTCAAAATTTGAAACCTAATTTAAAAATTTAATCCACTAGAAAGAAAGAGGAGGGGAAGAGGAATTACCTAGTCTAGATGGTTTCTGATTTCGTCGCCCGACGCTCCCGCAATCACCAGTTGAATATCAGAGGTAATTTGGTCCAATTTCCACTATTTGGGTAAAAATTCAAAATGACATAGTAATTTTTGGTTTTGTTACTATTTATAACAATTTTTACCCACTTTATATAGTTTTGAGTCATTTTTCACCTAATGGACTAATACATTAGTGGATTGAGTTGGTTTTTGT
Organism: Picea sitchensis; assembly: GCA_010110895.2. Classification (NCBI taxonomy): domain Eukaryota; kingdom Viridiplantae; phylum Streptophyta; class Pinopsida; order Pinales; family Pinaceae; genus Picea; species Picea sitchensis. The sequence goes on from SNQJ01S0076313.1 coordinate 7,538, forward strand.
AGTTTTCACCAGGGATTCTTGTGGATTTCAATGTTATGTTAACCGTTCATAACCAAGGGCAGGTATTTTCACTACCCAACATATAGGATAGGTATCCATTCCACCATGCATTTTTGCAATGTCCTATAACTGTCACTTTTATGCCTTAGGTACGAACACATTTGATGCGACACAGAACCTTCCATATGCTATAAGTGGTGTCGTTATCAAGTGGTAGAGACATACTAAACATGGGTGCCCTAGTTAGATCCTCTTCTTCATTTGGTGCCCATGCAGAGATTTTTCCCATAGGATCGGGAGTCCCTTATAGCTAGTTCATGAGTTTATGTTGAGTATCATTTATCACTCATAAACATGTTGCCTTATACCTAGAGGACTCCCAACCGAGTTTAATTTAATCTCTTTTCCAACTCATCTTCAAAAAGCGAAAAGATTGTTGAGTGAACTTGTCTCTTTCACACTCATAAATTGGTTTTGAAAGGACATCTATTTGGCACAAGTTTATCCCTTTTTTACACCAAGTAGACTAAATTTCATGAAAAAGGACATGTTTTGGCGTTATGTTGTGGTTGCATCTCATGCACTTGCTTGCAGTATTGATCTTATAGTCGGTTCTTGCTTTGCGTTATAAACCATTTGCCTCAACAATTTTGCATCATCAACCAAGAAGAGACTTGTTTATATCCTTCGCAATTTGACACCCTATACCCAGGAGGGAACATTCCCCTGAGTGTCCATCTCTTGCATGCATCTCCTTGCATTGATCATGGGTATTTTCCACTACTGGAAATAGTTTTGTTTACTTGCAACACTCGTTTCCTCCTTTGTATCATATCATTCATTTGTCTATGAAAAAACAAAAAAATACGAGCGGGAAGGGAGTATTATCTTATATTGGCAGTAGTCGTGTTGCCTTTGAATAGAGAAAAAAGTTATTGAGTCCATTTGTCATCATAATTTTCGGTTTAGCATGGCCTTAGGAAGCCGAGCTCTTTACATTCTCATCTCTAATGAATGGTTACTCTTCTAGTCCCTATAGAGAATTTCATTGATGCCTCCTGCATCTCATGGTTTCATCATTGAGTCTATGTTGCCAGACTCTTCCATATGTCTCATGCTCTTGTTGAAATGAGATCTATCAACATGTGTCGGCCACTTCTCATAACTCTTGACTTTGCATGTTGGCCATACCCTCAGTTTTTCTCAGAATCATATGATACTATAGTCATATCATGCACCTTGGTCCTACTTTAATCATTGGTAGGTAACCTTGAACCCAACAGTCGACATTTAATCATTGGTCGTTGACTGGGTGGTTTCCCTTATGTTCGACGACAAGGCATCTATTCACACATTGGGATTCATGTAGTGTCTTGGATGCCATTAGCCTTATTGGTGGTTTCCTTGCCTTTGTCAACATTTTTCCTCATTGGCTGCTATTCAGAGGTTCTTTTTCATGTCATGCTTGCACTTGGCACATGCAAAAGATGCACAGGGTCATTGGTTCATGAACATGTTCTTTTCCTAATTTCCTCCAAATCATGAAGCTCCTTCTTTATACCTTGTGTTAAATGATGAGAGATTCCTTAATGCTCTCCTTTCAGCGGGTCTCCTTCCATCAAATTCAACTCATCTATTCTGGAAACAAGACCTAGAGTCTTATGAGTACCTTGAGGCTTGCAATCATTAGTGGAAGCTTCTCTCGCCATCGACAGTTGGGAATACATCAATGTCTCCTGATCAATGGATTCTTCAGGTGTTGGACATCGACTCCTTTATTCACACTTGTAAGAATGTACTCAGTGCCTTGATACCTACTTTCATTATCGATAGGTTGTCTCACGTTCTTTAATGGTATACATAAATGACTGGTAATCAAACGATGTCTCATTGTGTTTGACCTCAACTCCTTTATTCACATGATGTAGACTTTCACCCTTGGTAGGTTGTGTAGAAGACTTGAAGACATCAGTATTTGGCCACAAATTTCCTGAGTTGTTGCTTCCTTTTCATTGGACCAGTACCTATATGACTTTAGTGATCATGAGAGATCAGATTGTACTCCATTGTATAACATATATATTCAGATTGATTTCGAGACTGGTTCTATTGGGCCTTGTTTGTGACTGTGACATCCTTTGGCATGTAACTGCATTTATATTTTCCTATTCATGGCCATGGAGAGGTTTTTGGTATATTTTCACATGGATTTACAGTGTAATTCAAATTGGCAACCATGTTTGCAAAGTTAGTGAAAAATGTAAAGAACAACTAGTTCTTCCAGCTGGTCCCCCATCACTCCACTTTTGGGTTGTTTATAATGTATTTTGTCCATCGTAGATACTCCTCTAACCTCACACATTAGGGGGAATTTGTTATAACAATATTTGCCTCACCCTGTGCAATCTTGCACATAAGGCCTTTTCCCATTTCCCTATGCAAACTTATCATCCCTGTTTGTAAATCCCAGAGCTAAAAATACATATTTTTCCACATGTATGCACCTTGCCTACTATACAACATGCGTATACGTAGGCCGCACCACTACAACCCGTGTACATCAAGATTTGTGCCCAAAAATGAAATTCGGTGTTGGGTTTCCATGTCACGATAGGATATCTACGATCCTTGGCCTTCCATATACTGGAAACATTCTAACTTGGCCCTTCAGTTCCATTTGAAGACTATAAATGGGCCAATTCTGAGCTATGGAAAGGAGGAGAAATAATTCAACTTTGAGAGAAAAGTTACTCTGGAGAAATTATTTACTTCATATTGAGTTTGCATCCCTTTGTCCTTTAAGTCTAAACACAATGTCCAACCCCCAAGTTCTTCCCTTATTGATTGAGAACCTCATTGTTTCTCTTTTATGAGCTTGCCTTTGGTGGAGGATTGAAGTGGTGGAGACCCAACTGGAAGGAACTTAGTTTCTCATTTCTGAACCTTGCCGACACAAAAGTTTGTAGCATTTTCACTTTTGTTGATCATATATTAATATAAATACTCTTTTCTTGTCCAATTGATATCTTGCAAATATTTGAATTGTTATTCCATGGGCGTATTTGTCATGTTTATTAATGGATTATGCTATCGAATGTGATAACATCATTTATTATCACCATATTCTTTCTTTTCTTGGTTTTTGAGGACTAGTTGCAGGTATATTGCTTTGGGTCAAGTGATCAACAGTGGACTTCATCGAACATCTGGACGAGGTAGGCATTTTATGTTGTCTTGCTAGCATACTTGAGAATAGAGTTGATTTCTGTAGTCATTTCCATCTGTTGTGGTTTACCCTAGCCATAGAGACATTTTCCTCGTAACACCTCTCTCACGCCATATGAAATGGCACAATCATGACCTGGGTCGTCATCCCTTGATGATGAGCCAGTTACAAGGAATATCTCCCATTCTTCATGAATATCGGGCCTTTAACCCTCCATCATTCTTGCACATGTCTACAACATCTCTAGAGACCCGAAGTCCTGAATTCTCCTCTCGCTCCAAAATATTTGGTGGGGATTGATCCACCCTTAGATCTGATGGTTGTGATTTGTCCGCACTCAACAAAAGGTTTAGGCTTGGCAAGGGTCCTACACTAAATTATCACTCCTCTAACGTTATTCATCAATGGTCATGACTTAATAAATCATCGAGATCTATGGTTTGCATGTTCCATCATGACTTCTTGTTAACTCCTTCCTCATTGTGTGCATAGATCATATTCTGACATGTAGCCGAGCTATCCGATGGCCCTAATAAAATCACACGACCTCCTGATAATTGACACCCTTACAACTTCACATTGCATTTTTTCTCTCCTCCATTGATCTATGTCCTCGATGGATGGTTTGATCTCCACTTCCCACAACTTCAGTGGATCTTGGTAACCTACAAGGCTTGATGATTGACGACTTTGGATTAATCATTAGTTTTGATGGACGATTGAGGTTGTTCTTTACTTCATAATATATAGAAACTAGGCATTTCGACGAGGGAAATTTCAGTGCTTCGATGTTTTGATGCTTTGACGTTTAACACATCCTCCTATATCCTTGAATATCTTAGAATCTCGGAGTCCTGGAGTTCCAAATTTTCGTAATTCCTCACCATGTACTCCAACCTTCGACCTTTGAAACTTCGACGTTTAATGCATTTTCCTATATCTTTGAATCTCCCAGAGAAAGACTTTGCTGAAATACTTACACTATCCTCCCACTAGTTGATTGAATGGTTGAGTAAATATCCCAACGAATCCTCGATCGACGGTAAACATAGATCCAAAATTCCTTGCCTTGATATGACAGTTAAAAGTACCTCTTACTCTATCCTTCCACTATACTCGATCTAACGGTCGGGAGAGATCTCGAAGGGTCCCAAGATCAACGACTCACATTGGTTCGTGATTTCGACATTTGAGGATTCTGGTCATTCCAAACTCTTTCATGCCTAGAGTGGGTCAACACCGAATGACTGTAACTCTCATCTGATGGCCAGGAAGGGTCCTGAAGGATCCTTAGATTGATAGATCATGTTACTTCACGATTGTGCATCCCTTACATGCCTTAACCCATTTAATTCTTGAAGGTTTACATACCAGAAAGGTCATAAAGTAGGGGTGACTATTTGATGTCAGTTGAAGGTACCTCTTACCCTATCCTTCCACTATAATCAATATAACGGTCAAGAATGATCCCAAAGGATCCTTAGATCTACGACCCACGTCAATTTGTGACTTAGACGTTCAGGGAGTTCTGGCCGTGTAACGCCTTTTCACTCCTAGAGTGAGTAAATGTTGAATTTGACTGTAATGTATATCCAACACTTAGGAAGGATTATGAATATCCTTATATCTATGGCCCACGTCACTTTGCAAGTGAAAAATTGGTCACAATTTAACGATAAGTTAGATCCCACACTAGCGGATAAGAAACCACTAGTTGTCAGTCAAACTCTCTGGTAGTTGTGTCAACAGGTTTCCCTCAGTAGGATTAGAGTGTTGTGAAGTTATAACATCCTGAAACTATGGACCTTTGAAGTCCCGAAGCTTAGAACGGTTAGCTCCCTTTGATCATAGTGTAGGATTCTAGGACCATGGTCATATGGAAATTTGACAAGCCCTAGGGGATACACTCTTAAATATTATCTGAGATTTGGTTAAGTCTGTGGACTTGAGCCTAAGGTCACTTGGACAAGAAAATGTTTTGGCTCCCTTTCAAAACCCCTGATTTATTCCTGGTAGTTGATCCCATCAAATTTCAAATGGTCTCATCCTTAGGAATTTTTGAATTTATCTCGATGAATCTCGGTCGTCAATCATGAGATCAAACATGATCTCAACCGTCGATTCTCCAAACTTCATGTAACTCTACAGGAGGCCATTAAAAATCAAATTTTGACCATTCCAAGTCAAATTTCGATGTGCAACTTAATATCTCTACTCCATTAACCCTCTCAAAACATATGACATCATTAGAACTTGGATTTCACTCACAGAATTGGGGATTTCTCTCTAAAATCTATGTTTTTCCCCCAAATCGGTCACTGAAAAAATATGAAACAACAAATTTCATGAATTCACAACCATATTGGCCCATACAAGCCCAGTGTTTCAACCAAAATCTCTGATAACATAGTGTAACATCTCCCATCCCAATTGAGGGACATTACAGTGTGAAATACTCTTAAAAACAAATTTCTACTAATGAAATTAATTCATTTACAGTTAGTTGATTTCTTGTAGCTTACAACTATGAATAGAAACAAATTTATCTACTATCTACAACCACAAAATAGATGCATCTACAACATGCTAATAACCAACATAAAATGTAGCTAAACAAATCTTTACAACAACATATAAATCACTTCCAAATACACTGAGTTCATGCACAACAATTAAAAACATAATTTAACATAACATGAAGACAAAACACTTATCTTTTCACAATACTCGCACAACCCACTACTTGGGATGAACATTCCACCAAAACATAGACTTATTATTCCAAATATCAATAGTCAGTCACCCCCGAGGTGAGGATATCAATCCACAAAAGAGGGTGGTCTCTCATAGTCTACTCACAACTCATAAAAATCTCAAGCCAACTGATATTTTCCTACAACCACCGTGGTTTTCCACCATCTCTCTTCCTCTTGACCTATCCAACCCAAGGAATGTGCCCCTTCACTGATGTCAGTCCCTTGAGTTTCACATTCATTTATTAGGGTCTCTCTGGCACAGGAGGATAGGAATCTCTCAGGTGGGAACTCAAGGGAAATTGTTGTTAAGAAAACTATCAACAAACCAACAAAAAACACTTGTTGTTCTAGTGAAAATCACACTAGAATTCACTCTTCAGGCCTGACAACCTGGATCTTCAGTTTTCTATCTCCAATTCACTCCAATTATGATCCATCCGTCTCTATACTTCACTCTCCATGGTTGTATCAGCTTCAAGCTCTATTTCTTTCTCTCTTCTTCCTCCCATGCACAAAATTGACCTCTTTTGTTTTCCCCGCCCCATACAAATTTCCTCTCTTTGTCTTTCCTTTCTTGACTCACACTCTTCCCCAAAGTTGATTGTACTCAACCCCCATGTGTCAAATAACTTTGGGATGTGACCACTCACACCCACCCTCTTACATGTATTCAATGATTGGCTTTGGGAATACTTAATCAAAAATGGGAAGGCTCATATACAAATAGCAAATTTAGGAAAAATGGGTTAAATTAATATACATGGGTAATTCCCCCCTTGGACCCCTCTTGGCCATTATCCTAGAAACTCCCCCCTCTTTTGGATCAATTAAGCCCCCCATCTCTTGTCCATGTTCCCTTAGTAGATGGAATCACATTTTTATTAATAAAACAAGGAAGTATAATTCACATATTACATCCTTTTGGCCATAGCCACACATTATATATAGTTAATTAATTAAACTAGGGATTATAGTGGGGATGTTACATTCCCCCTCCTCTACAATTGTTGGGCCCGTGATATCATCGATTTTATGATAGTAATTACATACTTTTGTCGAATGTATATATGTGTTTTTCATGTTTTGGAGAATCTTTTTGAAGAATTTTGTGCCAAAATGATATGATCTATACCAGGTATGCATAACCCGTGTTTTATGTCGATATTGAGTATAATTCATTATGTTTTTATGTTTCCAAGAATCTAATTCGGTTTTTTTGGTGTTACAGGGAAAAATCGCAGCATGTTTCTGCTTTCGGCACTCAGTTCGACACTCCATCCGGTACTCAATCTGGTACCTGGTCCGTCACTCCATCCTGAACAAAAACGATGGGCGATTTGGCGGTTATGGTATTGGCGGACAACAATGGGTGAATCGGGAACATGGGTTTTTCTCGTGCTTTCCCCCTCCAGCTACCGAACTCTTGACAACTCAGTTTAGGTTGTTGAGTAGGGCGATTATTGGCTCGCTCCATTTCGGCAGTCAGGGCAACATTAATGTAATTTGTTGTTTTTAGAAGTGGTTCGACCCTCCAGTGGTCGACCACTTGGTCTATAAATGTTATAAATACCACCATGGTGGTCATACAATAGTGAAGTAGTAGAATAAGTCGTGTGTTAGAGGGAAAAGACAATTTCCCTCTGTTCTGCCATTTTCGTTTTGCCAAATTGTGTAAAACCTGTGTTTTTAGTTTTAATGGTGAATTCACTTTGTTGAAGTTCATGGTATGCCTTTGAAGAGTAACCATGACTGTTGGGGGGCCCACCAATAGTATGGGTAACTATTATGTGAATTGGCTTGTATATTGAGTAGCATAGATGTCTTTTTATTTCATTTTATGTAGATGAATTATTATGTTGCTTCTTTGTTATTTAATTTGTTGTTTATAATTTAATTGGTTTAATTTAGCAGGCCATATATTTTTCTACAAATCTAATTTTACTTACCCTAGGTTGATAATTTAATTGAGGGTTTTTAGTGTGTTTTTAGTGCATATAGAACACCCATCATTTTTGGTGTCGTTGTCAGGGAGTTGTCTCACGGTAGGAAATAGTTTGGAATTAGATCATTTTCAAACCTTAGCATTAGATTGGTGGTGGGGGAACTTTAAGACGAGAGGTAAGAACCCGCGCATCTGCTATTGTAGGCTCCCCCAAACCCAATGGTAGTTTTTCTTTTTCTTTTTGTTTACTTTCATGAATAGACCTAGAGACCCAAAAGGTAGATACATTAAATCTAAATCAGACCTTTCAACCAAGGTTCCTTCTGACCTTTTTGGGGGAAGGAATGTTCCACTCATAAACTCCGCAAACCAATACCAAAAAACAGGATCTAGCTCAATCCAAAGAGCTAAAGCAGTCTTTGAAGAGACTAAGATAGGGAGCACTATAGAACAAAAAATTGAAGCATCGGTAATAGTGGGACTTGAGGCAAGACCACTCAAGACCTCTGCAGAACCAAACAACACAACCTTTTTTTTCTTACAACCAGGAGAATGAATTTGAAGGTGACCATTAGTTTGGAAGACCTCTCTCAAATCCTAGTAGCATCTGGGATCTCTTATTCTCAAGAAGAACACATCTTGACAATATCCAAGAACTTGAATACCTCTCTAGAAATATTAGAGGAATCAAGGTCCTATGAGCTACAAAATGATTTTCCTTTCCAAAATAAAAAGGAATCTGAAAAATTATGGACTACATTTAGGGGAGAGAAACCATTAAGACCTTAGATTGAGGAGTTCTCAACATCCATATGAACAAATCCTTTATGTACTTCAGAAATCAATCATATAGAAGAAGAGGATCTTCATAGTGTGATGAAGGAGAGCATAGAAATTAATGTTGATGAACATCAAGATTACATTGAAATTTGGTTTCAAGAGGTCATTGGGCCACAATACTATTCTCTTCTTCAACACCTTCTGATTCCAAAACAAGTAGGTTGGTTTGTTCTTCATATCCAGGTAATCACTACGGTAACTTTTTCATATATGGATATGAGTATGCTTCTTATCTTTCTTTGCACATGGTTACATTGGAAGAGTTATTACACTCAAATAAATATTTTCCCTTTCTTTTTAGGTAGGGTAGGATAGTAAATAAAAGTTGCATGTTGTTAGTTTAGCTTGAAGTCTAATGCAGCCTCATTTTACATTTTCTTTTAATAAAAGAACTATGAGATACATGTTCCTATGACTTGATCTCATTGATCTCATTAGTTTATTATATTTTAGTGTAATATACCAGATATAAAATGTATGCAGAACAAGAATAAAATGTTAGTAATGGAAGAATAACAACAATATAACCAGAACATTCACCACAATAACACGAAAATGATATAAGAATAACAATAGAATTAACACTTTGAATCTGAAAGCAATGTTCACGGGCCTCTTCGAGGGGGCAACCTCCATTTGAGCAGAGCTCTATTACAATAATATCCAAGCTAGGGTTCTCATACCCTCGACTCCTATTTATACTAAAAAGAAGCATCTAGAGGAAGATCCTTCTAGAAGCAGAAGATTTTATTAGGTCTTCTTACATCTGCCTTATTCTATTTTATTGAAAGGCCTTATTAATATTGACCTTTATTACATCCAAATATATTGTTCTACCTATGTGCGGGTTAGGACCCTAACATTTAGAGTGTGTTTTTTGCAAACAGTTTTAGAGATCTCTGTAGGTATTTATATCACCAAGGGTAGACAATTCCAAGGAAATATAAAAGAAGGATTTTATTCAAAAACATTGCTATATTTGAACTTTGTTGTCTGCTAAGAATCAAATCAATAATGACTTGTTGTAATTATCCATATTTTTGCAAATACATTCATCTTATTTTTCTCAAGGAATTTTAAGAAGCAATTGCTCTTGAAAACCTTCACCACTATATAAGGAAGTGACACCGTAACCATCAAGCTTAGAGGTCTCTCGTATAGTTTCTCCAAGAAACCTGAGTAAGTGAGTAAAGTATCTTTATTAAAGAGTAACAAGGAGGTATGATTAGTGGTTAGTCATGGAAACATCACAATAAATTACAAAAGAAGAAAGTGAGTTGAGCCTAGAGATACATTTCTGTTCTTTCTCTATGGTACCATCCACTACACACTAAATAGATTGATTATATCATATATTTAGATAGGCCACATCCTCTTAAGTACCCCTTACATCAAGAAAATCACTAAAGAATATATATAACAAAAATTCATCCTCTAACATAAATACCATCCCAATAAAAAAAAAGAAAAATTTGTTTTCAGAGTTGTCCCCCCCATCTTCTTGCATAAAGAAATCATATACTAAAATCTTAAAAGATGGAAGGCCAGTCTCTGAGGGGGTAAGAGGCTAACTCGTCGAGATACTGAACAGGTCTGCTGGCAGCAGGTACCAGAATGTGGTATGACTAGGTAAACCCATTGGAGTATTGAACAAGATTGCTGGTAGCGGGGCATTCTACCTAACGAGGATGGTAATTTGACAAAAAATAAATAATAAATTTAAACCTGTCTTGATGTACGACATTACTTGTAGACAAAGCTAACATGAAGTATGTATGGTTAAGCTAAGGTTAATTAACTCCATAAACTTTCCATTGGGAACTAAATCTGAGACTATCTTGAAACTCTCTTTCCTACCTCTTCTTATCTATATATAGGATCTCTTATTCTATAGGTGGGGCCATCCTTTAACCATCTCGTCATACCAATCTGTGAAATTTATATCTACACTTAAAAAGCTGTAAATATTCAACTATTGGGAGAACTTATTGGTTTTCCATATTTTTTAATGTGAGGTGTCATGATACTTAGGTGTGGGGAAGGGGTTCATGAGTTGAAAAATGATAGCATTGCCTAAAAGAAGTAAATATTTGTAAAACTTTATGTGTATTTTTTTTATGATATAGGCTATTACATCAGTAGTCATTTTATTTTTGAAATGCTAAGTCCATGTGTGTTATAAAGTACTGTAAATTTCCTTAATAGACCACTTAACTAGTTTATTTTCGTTACAAACTGTTTATTACAGAGTTATGATTACATGCCTTATAGAATGCGAGATAGAGGAATGGATTGTGTGAGCACGATGGAAAAACAAATAATAATGGAACACTCTTATCTTGCCTCTGCTCCTATTCATTGTATTCGTGGTCTCTGAGGAATCAATTTCCTCAGCCACAAAGCTTCTAAGAATTGGAGACCATTGGTTTAAGCACCACTAGTTGCCAAGAGCAAGCTATAACAGGGTTTTCAAACCTGAATTTCAGAACATCTCTGGAGCTAAGGGATACTCCCAAGAGTGTATAAAAGAGGAGATAATATAACCCCCCTATCAAAACAATAAATACCTATTTCTAATTCATGGAACGAGGACCTGCCATATCTTCGGTCTAGGGGGGATTTCCTAAGCTAAAACAACGCTAAGCACCACCCATTTGTATAGAAAAACCCATGAGAAGAGGAAGTAGGATTTCTGTCAAAATTCTGTAATACTGTCTTTTTACAATGTCTTGGGATATTATATTAGAAGTTTTTTGTATTGGTATGCCAAATTATATACTACTGACATCATTGTGTATGTTATAAGCTTGTTGTGAATTTTTATGTTTATGCTATAGAAGATTGCTTATACTTAACTACTATTTGTTACAAGCTTATGAAAAGAGGAATAGTTGTTTGAATTGTTACAGATCGGTGAAAGGAAATAAAAATTCTCCTATTCACCATGCCTACCAATACAAACCAAGCCTTTTGTTAGTATTTGTCAGTTCTGTCAGTCACCAGTGATCAAATTTACTCTTTCATGTGATTGATAGGGTTATTAGGTCAAATTGTTATATTTTCAAAATAAAATTATGAAATACAATTTGACATATCTTGGTTGTAAAATTTTCATTGATGTGTCTAGGTTTCATTACTACTCCCTCCACTCATCCAAGGTCATAAATTTTCATCATGGTCATGCCATCATTCCTTGTCATAAATTTTCAAATGATTGTCTGGTCAAAGTTCTACTTCAAAATTTGTTTCTGAATTAAGGAAGATGAATTTGACAAAGTTGAAAGAGGTTTTTTCAATAATATACTAAGAAACAAAAACCTCCTTCATTTTATGCACAAGTGTTATTATTTGAGAGAAATTACCCAAATACAGTCACTATAGGAGGGTTTCTGCACATTTGGAAAACTTGACTTCAAGTCATTTTTTCAAAGGTTTAGAGAAGGCATTTGCAGTGCTTGATGGTTCCATTGTGTATAATACATCCAAAAATTTCCAACCATACCACTTTCAGCCCAAAAATCCTCCGGAAAGGCCTTCAAAATCCCTCTCAAAGACCACGTTGTGCTTTTGGTAAGAGCACGTTGCGCTTCTGCAATTTTTGAGTAACCATCTTCAAGCTACAATTCTGAACAAATGGGAAAGTAATTTTGAAACCTAGAGGAGGTTTTTGTTCATAACATACAAAAACACAATAACCTCTCTCAGTTTTTGAAAATAATTTATGGTATTGGATATATTATATCATCTTAGAGGCCTATGTTTTCAAAAAAATAAAACACTTTGTTTTTCCTGTTTTAGTCATGTTTTATTTTCCTGTTTTCCTAACAACTGGAAGTGAAGTTTTGCAAAAAAAGAGAGTTTTTTATCAAGGAAATATTAAAACACAATAACCTCTCTCATTGTTTTAATATAATTTATGGTTTGGGATATATTTGATCATCTTAGAGGCCTATGTTTTCAGAAAATAAAACACTTTGTTTTCCCTGTTTTAGTCATGTTTTCTTGGCGTGTTTTCCTAACAACTGAAAGTGAATTTTTGAAAACCAAGAGAGTTTTGTGTCATGAACATATTATAAAACAAAAACCTCTATCATGATTTACTGTCATGTAGTTACAGGTGTCACTTTAATACCTATTTTTCACAAGTTCACTAGGCCAGAATTGTTGCGCTTATGGGAAGTCACTTTTGGAACTAATTTTGCAGAGGTAAAATTGTTGTTTTTCATGGTTTAAAGAATCAAGGGTATAATATACATCTCAAGGATTCCTCACATGTCATCAAAATCCTCCAAAAACTCCAAACCCTCCAGTTCAAACTTAGAGAGCATGAAACACTGAGTTGTCATTTACGCCATGATAACGTTGTCCTACAAACCAAGATGAATTCTCTACAGCGTTAGGTTGATGATATTACTTCCATCAATAATAGTCACTGGATGCAATTGAAACACCACAAAAATCCTAAGTCAAAATCCCCTGGGCAAGAGGGAGAAGCTTCTAAACCTAATCCACCCCCTCCTTTGCAAGTTTAGTCATGAAGGGCAATTTCTTTTTGTTTGCAGTGGGACCTGCAAAATATTAGGTGTGGGGGTAATGTTGGGACTGTGATATGAACAATTTTATGAAAGTAATTACATACTTTTGCTGAATGTATATATGTGTTTTTCATGTTTTGGAGAATATTTTTGAAGAATTTTGTACCAAAACGCTATGATCTATACCAGGTATGAATAAATTGTGTTTTATGTCGATCTTGAGTATAATTCATTGTGTTTTTATGTTTCCAAGAAACTAATTCACTTTTTTTGGTGTTACAAGGAAAAATCGCATCATGTTTCTACTTATGACATTCAGTACGACACTCCATCCTGTACTCAATCCGACACTTCGTCCTGCAAAAAAATGATGGGCGATTTGGAGGTTATGGTATTGGTGACCAACGATGGCTGACTCGAGAACATGGGTTTTTATCGTGCTTGCCCCCTCCATCTACTGATGGGTGTTATATATGCACTAAAAACACATTAAAACCCCTCAATTAAATTGTCAACTCAGGGTAAGTAAACTTAGAGTTGTAGCAATATATGCCAAAGGTAGAAGGGTTGGTAGGAGTACAGTCTAACTAAGGAAGGCAGTTATCTAAAGATAATCTACTCAAGAAAAACTGTCTAATGAGAAAACCCTACTAAGCAAAATGAAACTAGGTAACCTAAGTAATTTTGGGCCAAGGGTTGATGGATAGTTCCAAAGAAAGAAAATGAAAACTCTATGTAAAGCAAACTATTTTAACGACAAGAAAAAGCAAACTACTAAGCATAACAAGCAAAGGACAAAAGCAAACTTCTTTAACTTGCCAACCTACATTCAATGAGAAACTACCCTATGAAAGCAAATAAATAAGAAAGTAAGCAAAAGAACCTATCTGACCTATTAAAGAAAATAGAAAAGTAAGCAAAGCCACCTAACTAACCTACTAAAGAAAAAGACAAGTAAGCAAAGGCAACTAACTACTGCAAGTAAAACTTCTCATTGAACAACTATCTAGCCTAAGAGGCAAGTGAACTAAATGCCTAATGCAAAAATATATCTAATGAGTGAAAGGAAATCTAAATGATCAATGGAATGCATGAAAGGAAATCTATTCTATTGAAAGCAAGAAGAACTAACAAATAATTCTTATTCTATGTTAAGCAAACTACTATCTAATCTATCAAAGCAAAGTCTATCTATCCTACAGTACCAATAAGACTATCTTCTAAACTATGAAAGCAAGGAGACTATCTTCTAATCTATGAGATTCACATGCATTCTATACTAATATAAGGAAACTAATAACTAAATTCAATCATTAACTAAAAACTGGAATTGCAATCTAGTTATAGGAAAGAAATTGCATAAAATAAAACTATATTATATCTATTTTAACAATTCAAATTGCAAGAAGGAAAATGCTTAAAAACATAAATTAAAACATGGTTCTAGCATATGGCAAGTAAAATAATGAACAACTACTCAAGCAAAATCTAAATAACAATTAAATAGGCAATCTACAAATAAAAACTTGAAACTAACCCTATCCATCCACCGAAGCCTTGGTTAAAGAAAGCATGAAATAAAAATCTATTCTACTTTGTTTTAACTTCTATTTTAAATTTGATTTTAAAAGCATAAATAAAATTCAATCTAACATTTAATTGCACACAGAGTTAGTGTATGAGTTTGCAAACTCGTTCCTAATTATAAAATCAATGCATGTTAACAAAAACCTTCATACTAACCTGCAAAAGAGAACTTACACAGTCAAGGTATAACAACAAATTATTATGATAAAGAAATAAAATAACAATTCATGTACATAAATGAGAAAAAGACATCTAAGCTATAAAATGCATAAATAAACTAAACAAGAGTTACCAGACTGTTGGTGGGCCCCCCAGCAAGTCGTGGTCACTCCCTAAAAGCACACCACGAGGTCAACAAAAGGAATCCACCATTAAAACGCAGAAACACAGTTCTTGCATAATTCTGGCAATGTAAAATATCAAAACAGAGTAAAAACGTATTTCTGTCTATCACACTGATGTATATGATGATTAGCTTATGTATGACCACCTCGGTGGTATTTATAATGTTTACAAACTAAGTGGTCGACCACAGGAGGTTTGAACCACTTCTAAAATTGGAAAATTTCATTAATGGTGCTCTAACTGCCGAAACAGAGTGAGCCAATAATCACCCACCATAACAACCCAAAATCGAGTTGTCAAGAGTTTAGTAGTTGGAGGGGATAAGCACGAGAAAAACCCACCTTTCCGATTTGCCCATCACTGGCCGCCAATTCCATAACCGCCAAGTCACCCTACGTTTTTGTGTAGGAAGAGGTGTTGGATGGAGTGCCAGATCGAGTGTTGGAACGAGTGCTAGAAGGAGTGCCAGATCAAGTGTCGGAACTAGAAATGTAGTGCGTTTTTTCCCTGTAACACTAGAAAAACGTGAATTAGCTCTTGGAAATCATAGAACATGATGAATTATACTCGATACAATTATTAAACATGAATTATACGTACCTTACATCAATCATACCGTTTTATCATGAAATTCTTCAAAAAGATCCTTCAAAAGATGAAAAACACATATATACATTTGATAAAACTATATAATAATTATCATAGAATTGATCGTATCTTAGGCCCAACATTACCCCCACACCTAAGATTTTGCAGATCCCACTACAAACAAAACGAAATTGCCCTTTATGACTAAACTTGCGAAGGAGGGGATGGATTAGCTTTAGAAGATTCTCCCTCTTGCCTGAGGGATTTTGACTTAGGATTTCTGTGGTGTTTCAATTGCATCCAGAGACTATTATTGGTGTCATTTAATATCATCAACCTAACGCTGTATAGAATTCATCTTGGGTTGTAGGACAACATTATCATGGTGTAAATGACAACTCAGTGTTTCATGCTCTCTAAGTTTGAACTAGAGGGTTTGGAGTTTTTGGAGGTTGTTGATGACATTTAAGGAAGACTTGAGATGTATATTATACCCTTGATCCTTTAAACCATGCAAAACAACAATTTTACCTATGCAAAATTAGTTCCAAAAGTGACTTCCCATAAGCGCAACAATTCTGGTCTGGCGAACTTGTAAAAAATAGGTATCCAAGTGACACCTGTAACTACAAGACAGTAATACCTATGTAAAAACTGAGAGAGATTTTTGTTTTTGAATATGTCCTTGACAAAAAACTCTCTTGGTTTTCAAAAATTCACTTTCATTTGTTAGGAAAACACGCCAAGAAAACATGACTAAAACAGGAAAAATAGAGTGTTTTATTTCCTGAAAAACTAGGCCTCTAAGAGAATTGAATATATCAAAAACCATAAAGTATATTTATAAAATGAGAGAGGTTATTGTTTTTTAATATGTCCTTGATAAAAACCTCTATTTTGTTTTCAAAAATTCATTCCCTGTTATTAGGAAAACACCAAAAAGAAAATATGACTAATAGGAAAAAAAACAGTGTTTTATTTTCTGAAATCATAGGCCTCTAAGATGATAGAATATATCCAAAACCATAAAGTATGTTAAAAACTTGAGAGAGGTTATTGTATTTTGGTATGTTGTGAACAAAAACCTCCTCCAGGTTTCAAAATTACTTTCCCATTTGTTCAGAATCCCAGCTTGAAGTTAGTTACTCAAAACTTGCAGAAGTGCAGCGTGCTCTTAGCAGAAACACAATGTGGTCTTTGATAGGAATTTGGGAGGCCTTCCCAGAGGAATTTTGGGCTGAAAGTGGTATGGGTGGAAATTTTATGATGTCTTATACACAATGGAACCATCAAGAACTGCAAATGCCTTCTCCAAACCTCTGAAAAATTGACTTCGAGTCAAGTTGTCCAAATGTGTAGAAACTCTCCTATAGTAACTGTATTTGGGGGATTCTCTCAAACAATAACACCTGTGCATAAAATGAAGGAGGTTTTTGTTTCTTGTTCTATTATTGACAAAAACCTCTTTCAATTTTGTCAAATTCNCCAATTTTTAAGTAGAACTTTGACCAAGACAATCATTTGAAAATTTATGCCAAGGAAGGATAACATGACCATGATGAGAATTTATGACCTTGGATGAGTGGAGGGAGTAGTAATGACACCTAGACACACCAATGACAATTTTACAACCAATATATGCCAAATTTTATTTGATAAGTTTATTTTGAAAATATAACAATTTGACATAATAACCCTATCAATCACATGGAAGAGTAAATTTGATCACTGGTGTCTGACAGAACTGACAAATACTAACAAAAGGATTGGTTTGTATTAGTAGGCATGGTGAACAAGAGAATTGTTATTTCCTGTCATTAATATGTAACAATTCAAACAATTGATCCTCTTTTCATAAGCTTGGAATACAAATGACAATAAGTATTTAGCAGTTGTAATCCATCTGTATTTGTCACAAAGAATAGTTAAGTATACACAGTCTTCTATAGAATAAACATAAAAATGCACAGGAGATTATAAAACACACAATGATGTGAGTAGTATATAATTTACATACCAATACAAACAATTGCTGATATAATATCCCAAGACTTTGTAAAAAGACAGTATGACATAATTTTGATAGAAATCCTACGTCCTCTTCTCATGGGTTTTCTATACAAATGGGCAATGCTTAGCATTGTTTTTCTCATGAAAACTCCCCCTAGACCGAAGATATGGCACGTCCTCGTGCCATGAATTAGCAATAGGCTTCTTGGTCTTTTTTCTCGATGAGGTTGCATGGATATCAACAAGTTTCTCCGATAAATGAATAGCTTGAGCATGAGGGTTTGGGTGGAGTAACAGTCCCTAGATCAAGAGCCTTCTTGCTAGTCTTGATTGTTATATGAGGGTTTGCAAATTGGTAAATGAACTCATCCCATGTTTTCTCCTGTTTTTCCAACTTGGATAAGACACGTAGTTTGATAAGGCCATGGTGAAATAGGTTTTTATGGGGATTGGTTACATCCTTCCTCACTTGGGAAGACATATTCTCTAGACTCTTCAAGAAGTAAAAGGGAAAGTTACAATGGCTTATTGAATTGAAAGTGAGATAATAATCGAAATTGACAGGCTTTAAAGATGGAATATATACCTTCACATGTAATCAATCTAGTGATGATTATGAGAGGGTTGATTAGATCCTATTTTATCCACTCCTTGGAGTATCCCTTTGCTCCAGGATGTTCTGAAACTTAGTTTTGAAAACCTTGTTATAACTTTCTCTTGGCAACTGGTGGTGTTTAAATCAGCGGTCTCCAACTCTTGGGAGCTTTGTGGTTGAGGCAATTGATTCCTCAGAGGCCACGAACATAGTGAATAGGAGTTGAGGCGGGCTAATAGTGTTCCATTGTTGTTGATTTTTCCACCATGCTCACTCAATCCACTTACATAGAACATGTAATGTCAAACCTACAATGAACATCTTGTAACAAAATTGTAATGTCAAACCTACAATGAACAACCTGTAACAAAAATAAACCAACAGTGTTGTCTGTTAAGGACATATACAACAATTTATAGCACACAAGAGTTTAACACTTCAAGATAAAATTATTGTTGATGTAATAACCTGTATCATGAAAATAATACAAAATGTTTACAAATATTTACTTCTTTAGGCAATGATCATTTTTCAACTCATGAACCCCTCCCCCACACCTAAGTATTTTGACACCTCACAGTCAAAAGTATAGGAAACTAGTCAGTATCCCCCAATAGCCGAAGATTTATAGTATGTCAAGTGTAAAGATAAAATTTTACAGATTGGTCTGACAAGATGGTTAGAAGATGGCCCCACCTATAGGATAAGAGATCCTATATATAGATAAGAAGAGGTAGGCAAGAGAATTTCAAGATAGTCTCAGAGTTAGTTCCCAATGGCAAGTTTATGGAGTTCATTAACCTTAGCTTAACCATACATACTTCATGTCATCTTTGTCTGCAAGTAATGCCATACATCAGGACAAGTTTAAATTTATTATTTATTTTTGGCAGATTACCATCCTCGCTAGGTAGAATGCCCCGCTACCAGCAAGCCTGTTCAGTACTCCGGCGGGTTTACCTAGTCATACCACAAGATGGTACCCCCTTCCAGCAGACCTATTCAGTATCCTGACGGGTTAGCCTCTTAAAACCTCAGAGACTGACCCTCCATCCTTTAAGAGTTTAGTATAAGATTTCTTATGCAAGAAGATGGGGGAACAACTCTGAAAACAACTTTTTCTTTCTCTTTTTTTTTCAATTGGGATGGTATTTATGTTAGAGGATGACTTTCCATTATATTACTTAGCGATTGTCCCGATGTAAGGGGTAATTAAGAGGATGTGTCCTATCTAAATATATGATATAATCAAGCTATTTAGTGTGTAGTGGATGATACCATTGAGAAAGAACATAAAGGTATCTCTAGGATCAACTTACTTTCTTCTTTTGTAAGTTATTGTGATGTTTCCATGACTAACTACTAATCAGACCTCCTTGTTACTCTTTGATAAAGACACTTGACTCACTTACTCAGGTTTCTTGTAAAAATCGTACGAGAGACCTATAGGTTTGATAGTTATGGTATCACTTCCTTATACAGTGGTGAAGAGTTTCAAGACCAACTGCTATTTAAGATGCCTTGAGAAAAATAAGATGAAAGTCTTTGCAAAAATATGGCTAATTACAGCAAGTCATTATTCATTTGATGNAACAAGGTTCAAGTATAGAAATGTTTTGAAGAAAAAATCTTCTTTTATATCTCCTTGAAACTGTCTACTCCTGGTGAAATCAATACCTATAGAGATCTCTAAAAATGTTTACAAAAACCACACTCTAAAATATAATAAACTAATGAGATCAAGTCACTGGAACATGTATCTCATAGTTATTTTACTAAAAGAAAATGTAAAATGAGGTTGCAATAGACTCTAAGCTAAACTAACAACATGCAACTTTTATTTACTATCCTACCCTACCTGAAAAGAAAGGGAAAATATTTATTCAAGTGTAAGAACTCTTCCAATGTAACCATGTGTGGAGAAAGACAAGAAACATACTCATATCCATATATGAAAAATTTACTGTAGTGATTGCTGGATATATAGAACCAACCAACCTACTTGTTTTGGCATTAGAAGGTGTTGAAGAAGAGAATAGTATTGTGGCCTGATGACCTCTTGAAATCAAATTTCAATGTAATCTTGATGTTTATCAACAATAATTTCTATGCTCTCCTTCATCATGCTATGCATATCCTTTTCTTTCGGATGATTGATTTCTGAAGTACATAAAGGATCTTCTGAGATGGATGTTGAGAACTCCTCAATCTCAGGTCTTAATGATTGCTCTCTACTAGGTGTAGTCCATAATTTCTCAGTTTCCTTCGCATTTTGGAAAGTAAAATCATTTTGTATCTCATAGGACCTTGATTCTTCTAATATTTCTGGAGAGGTAGATAAGTTCTTGACTATTGTCAAGATCTGTTCTTCCTGAAAAGAAGAGATCCCAGCTATTGCTAGGATTTGAGAGAGTTCTTCCAAACTAATGATCACCTTCGAATTCATCTTGTCATTTGATAAAACTTGGTTCACACAAATATGATGTCCACAAAATTAGGATCTCTTGATGGTGGTAAGAAAACAAAGGTTGTATTGTTTGATTCTGTGGAAGGCTCGAGTGGTCTTGCCTCCTGTCCCACTATTGTTGATGCTTCAATTTCTTATTCTATAGTGCTCAATGTTTTAGTCTCTTTTAGAGACTTCTTTAGCTCTTTGGGTTTAGCTAACTCTTGTTTTTTGGTATTGGTCTATGGAGCTTATGAGTGGAATGTTCCTTCCCCAAAAAAGGTTGGAAGGAACCTTGGTTAAAGGGTCTGATTTAGATTTAATGTATCTACCTTTTGGATCTCTTGGTCTATTCATGAAAGAAAGAAAAAAGAAAAACTACTATTGGGTTTGGGGGAACCTGCTATAGCAAATGCGCAGGTTCTTAACTCTCATCTTAAAGTTCCCCCACCACCAATATAATGCTAAGGCCCAGGAATGATCTATTTCCTAACTACTTATTACCTTGAGACAACTCCCCATCAAAGGCGCCAAAAATGATGGGTGTTATATATGCACTAAAAACACAGTAAACACCCTCAATTAAATTGTCAAACCGGGGTAAGTAAACTTAGAGTTGTAGAAAAATATATTCCAAAGGTAGAAGGGTTGGTAGGATTACAGTCTAACTAAGGAAGGCATCTATCTAAGGCTAATCTACTCAAGCAAAACTATCTAATGAGCAAACCCTACTAAGAAAAATGAAACTAGGTAACCTAAGTACTTTTGGGCCAAGGGTTGATGGATAGTTCCCAAGAAAGAAAATGAAAACTCTATGTAAAGCAAACTAGTTTAATGATAAGCAAAAGAAAACTACTAAGCATAATAAGAAAATGACAAAAGCAAACTTCTTTAACTTTCTAACCTACATTCAATGAGAAACTACCCTATGAAAGAAAATAAATAAGCAAGTAAGCAAAAGCACCTATCTAACCTATTAAATCAAATAGACAAGTAAGAAAAGACACCTAACTAACCTACTAAAGCAAAAGAGAAGTAAGCAAATGCAACTAACTACTGCAAGTAAAACTTCTCATTGAACAACTATCTAGCCTAAGAGGCAAGTGAACTAAATGCCTAATGCAAAACTATTTCTAATGCGTGAAAGGAAATCTAAATGCTCAATGCAATGCATGAAAGGAAGTCTATTCTATTGAAAGAAAGAACTAACAACTAATTCTTATTCTATGTTAAGCGAGCTACTATCTTCTAAACTATGAAAGCAAGGAGACTATTCTCCAATCTATGAGATTCACATGCATTCTATACTAATATAAGAAAACTAATAACTAAATTCAATCATTAACTAAAAACTGGAATTGCAATCTAGTTCTAGGAAAGAAATTGCATAAAATAAAACTATGCTATATCTATTTTAACAATTCAAATTGCAAGAAGGAAAATGGTTAAAAACATAAATTAAAACATGGTTCTAGCATATGGAAAGTAAAATAATGAACAACTACTCAAGCAAAATCTAAATAACAATTAAATAGGCAATCTACAAATAAAAACTTGAAACTAACCCTATCCATCCACCGAAGCCTTGGTTAAAGAAAGCATGAAATAAAAATCTCTACTCTGTTTTAACTTCTATTTTAAATTTGATTTTAAAAGCATAAATAAAATTCAATCTAACATTTAATTGCACACGGAGTTAGTGTATGAGTTTGCAAATTCGTTCCTAATTATAAATCAATGCATGTTAACAAAAACCTTCATATTAACATGCAAAAGAGAACTTACACAGTCAGGCTATAACAACAAATTATTATGTTAAAGAAATAAAATAACAATTCATGTACAAAAATGAGAAAATGACATCTAAGCTATAAAATGCATAAATAAACTAAATAAGAGTTACCAGACTGTTGGTGCCCCCCCCAGCAATTCGCGNCGCGGTCACTCCCGAAAAGCACACCACGAGGTCAGCAAAAAGAATCCACCATTAAAATGCAGAAACACAGTTCTTGCATAATTCTGGCAATGTAAAATATCAAAACAGAGTAAAACCGTATTTATGGCCATCACACTGATGTATATGATGCTTAGCTTATGTCTGACCACCTCAGTGGTATTTATAATGTTTACAGGCTAAGTGGTTGACCATAGGAGGTTCAAACCACTTCTAAAATTGGAAAATTTCATTAATGGTGCCCTAACAGTCGAAACAGAGCGAGCCAATAATCACCCACCATAACAAACCAAAATCGAGTTGTCAAGAGTTCAGTAGCTAGAGGTGATAAGCACGAGAAAAAACCGCATTTCTGATTTTCCCATCATTGGCCGCCAATGCCATAACTGCCAAGTCACCCTACATTTTTGTGTAGGAAGAGGTGTTGGACGGAGTGTCGGATCGAGTGTCGGAACGAGTGCTGGGAGGAGTGTTGGATCAAGTGTCGGAACTAGAAATGTAGTGCGTTTTTGCCCTATAACACCAGAAAAACGTGAATTAGCTCTTGGAAATCATAGAACATGATGAATTATACTCGATACAATTATTAAACATGAATTCTAAGTACCTTATGTCGATCATACCATTTTATCATGAAATTATTCAAAATGATCCTTCAAAAGATGAAAAACACATATATACATTCGACAAAAGTGTATAATAACTGTCATAGGATTGATCATATCTCGGGCCCAACAACTACTGAAATCTTGACAACTCAGTTTGGTGCTATAGCATGAAAACCTCTCTACGGACTACACCAGGGTTCTAAAGTGTAGGCAGAGCTAATCGTCTAAAGTCTCCTACTTTTAATCACTATCCCGACATTACCCCACAATAATACATAAAAGACAATAAAGAGGGATCTGGTAGGCCTACCTTAAACTCTACGTCCGGTTTCGATCCCTTTACGCTTGGTTGTTTCATGACTGAAAATCTCCTCACAAGGTTGACCTGCATTCATCAAAAGACAAATAAGAAACTACAAGCATGCATTCGATATATGGATTAGTGGATTAAACATGATAAACAATAAATGTGAACAAATTATAAAGATTTAAGACATCATTTGGCGGGATGGAAAAGTACTTCTTTATATTAATGTCACAAAAGTCACTTACAACGTGAGACCAACACTGCTCCTCGAACTTGGTCCTGGGCTCCTCTTCAACATGCACCAACTACTTCCACATGTTCTTCTCCTCTTCAATTCTTTCTAGGGAAATGGCAAGGATTTGCAAAGGAGGAAGAAGGGATTCTGGCTCAAACTCACAATGTGGTTGTAAAATATTGGGGCAACGGGGGAATATTGAAATGAGCAGAGTTTCTATGCTCTCGTGCTTATTTTTGGAATGGGGTCCCAACACCTTATTTTATAGGCCAAAAGAGATAGTAACGGTTGGGGTGACTAGATATGGGTGGTCAAACGGTTAAGTAACATCCCGAAAACCCGTATCCATTTTCAATTTTCATTTTTCGTGATTTTTTGTGAGTGTACGCGGGTTGTAGTGGTGCAACAAGCGTGTGTACGCAGGTTGTAGTGGTGCAACAAGCGTGTGTACGCGGGCAGTAGTGGTGTAGGGCACATACACCTTCAAAAAAATGGTTTTTAGAAGAGTTTTTCAATGATGGATTGGAAAATATAGCAAGTAATATGGTCTGATGCCAGGTATGCATGTCTGGTGTAGTTTAGGGTTATAACATTTGGGTTGTTGAGCAATGCAATTATTGGCTCGCTCCATTTCAATAGTTAGGGAACCATTAATGTAATTTGTTGTTTTTAGAAGTGGTTTAACCCTCCAGTGGTAGACCACTTGGTCTGTAAATATTATAAATACCATCGTGGTGGTCATACAATAGTGAAGTAGTAGAAGAAGTCATGTGTTAGAGGGAAAAGACAATTTCCCTATGTTCTGCCATTTTCGTTTTGCCAAGTTGTATAAAACCTACGTTTTTAGTTTTAAATTTTCTTTGTTGAAGTTCATGGTGTTCCTTTGAAGAGTAACCACGACTGCTGGGGGGGCACCAACAGTCTGGGTAACTATTCTATGAATTTGCTTGTAGATTGAGTAGCATTGTGTTGATAGCCAATTCACTTTTTCTATTATCCTATAAGCTACCTACACCTATGTCTTGCAAACATCAAGTTTTTTGTCGCATTTCTCAAATAGACGACATTTTCATTTCTTGTGACATTTATACACTTATTTTCATTTTGTTTTCACGACTGTAAGCGTGAAAACTTCTCCTTTCGAAGTCACATTTCGATCATTATCTGAACTATGAATATTTCTTTTGTCATCATGCCTATTGCACTTACCTTTTATTGATCACTATATGACTGGCAAGATCCTTTGATCGGTTCTCATACTTCGATTGATTGTATGACTTGGTTCTATTAAGTTTGCAAGGTATTTAGCATTTGTATTTGCACTTTATATGACTTGCCTTATCATTTTATGGGAATGCATAGGGGTTATGATTAAATTTTTATATATATGTCTTATGATATAATCCTTATGTTAATCTTTTCATGACTCTTGGCTTGTCGACTATATGAATATCATTTTGGCACCTTGGTTGAACTTTTGTTTATATGGATCAATACATTGGCGCATAGTTGATTTTGGGTTTTGATTTATATGTCGGATGTTTAAACGTTATGGTATAACACTTGCACGCATTGGTATACACCTTGATTTTATTGGTTGTACACATGACTTGATCATTGAACTATTATTATGGAGTGAGCAGCTATGAAAATTGGTGGTTGTACTTGGATAATCAATATTATGCATGGCAGACTCCACCACTTTCGCATGCTCGCATTAATGCTTACCCCTTTTGCTCGTTCATTGTTGTTGGTTCGGGTAGCTCTGCTCCTGTGTGTGTTGGTGATTCAAACCCTTCCCTTACCATGTATTAAGCTCCATGGCACCAGTCATGCGATTTGAACCCAATGGCAGTCAAGCCCTGTTAATGTTTGACAATGCCCACCGAGATTTAGAAGACAACGGATGGCTTACCTTCGTGAAACGTTTTGAGGGTTTTAACCTTTGTGTAGCACGGCAATTTTCCATGACCTTCGATGGCTGTCGAGCCAAGGTAGGCGACATACAGTTAGAGATTGATGAACAGTTTATCAACTCAGCCATGGGGTTACCTAATTTGGGACAACATTGGTTTAAGAATTGCAAGGTCGAAGAAGTGTCGTGGACATTGTTGTTTCAGTCACGCAAAGTCACCTCTTGTGACAAAGGTATGCCCGTAACTATGCTCAAACCATGATGGCACGACTTGTTAATGATAATCAAGTAGTTTGTGACCTATGAAGGTCGATGCAGGCTTGTGTTCCTTTACCACCAGCGTCTATTGATGATTTTTATAGGGTATCCTCTAAACGTGCCATTCTATTTTCATCGGAGCCTGTATAAGATGTCCAAAAAGTATAAGAGGCACAAGGCTGATAATAGCCTGTTTCACCATGGGCTTATTAAGCTCATTGTTGTTTATCATTTGAATTTGCTTGGTGATAATTGGAAGGCCTTCATCACCCATAATGGCTTTGAAGACACCGACCCTGTACAGGTTGATAAACCTATGGTAATTGAAACAAAACCCGAACCACCCGTACCCCTACATCTCTTACTGCCTAAACCCTCGGCCGAGCCTCCTGTTGACCTACTCGACACTGTAACTAAGAGTGTAGAGGCCATTACAAAGCCTATGAGAAAAAATCCCAAGGAAAACATTGCTGCAAATGCCAAAGGGAAAAGGGATGCCCGACTCATTTCGAGAATGGAAAAAAACAAGTCGAAACCCTCTGCCGAGTCTAACCCTATAGTTCTAAGCGAGGATTCTGATTCTGATATTGAGGGTTTTCTTGCCAGCAAGTACCCCTACTCGCAAGGTTTGTGTGCTGAGCCTCCTTATGATTTTGTATCAAACCTACCCCCCTGCCTAAAGGACTACCCTAACTACCCAGGTATTAAGTTGCTTAGTGAAACCCTCGGTCATTTTCCCAAACCCTCGCCTTCTCTGTCTAAACCCACACAATCACCGTGTGACCAATGTAATTCATGGTTAGAACAATATTTTATTGGTGTTCCTATACTCCAATCAAAGATTCAATCACTGGAAGATCGGATTTCATTGCTAACCAGTCAAAAAGCCAAGCTACAAACAACAGATAAAAAGCAAAAAACAACTAGCTCCATTCTGTTCAAAAACGTGGAATCAGCCACGGCTGTTGTAAATTCCAAGCTGGCATAATCAAGCAACCTCGTCGCTACACAGGTATGGTTTTGACATCGTTTTGTTTTGTAAATAATCTAGTTTGATATAATGATTTGAATTTAGCTTTTAAATAGTTTGATCACTCATCTAAATGCCTCTATCATTCAGTGATCATCATGTACATGGCTTCGTTTTAATAAAAATAGAAAGAATTTCGATATATGATTTGCTCATAGATTTTTATTTGGATTGGAATGGTTATTCGTTTGGATTTCATTTGCTAAGTTTGTCTGAGTGAAACAACGAAAGTGAAGGTGTTTTTTCAATTCAATTCATTTTGTGCCCACTCCCAACAGGAAGCTTTTATGCTTAATTTAGAAAACGATTTTGCTCGGATTCGATTTCGTTATCATTGGTATGCTATGATTGGTAAATGTCTTCGGGAGGATACTTGTTACGATGCTGTGTCATGTAACGTTCTATATTTGATTGTTTCCA
Organism: Picea sitchensis; assembly: GCA_010110895.2. Taxonomy (NCBI): domain Eukaryota; kingdom Viridiplantae; phylum Streptophyta; class Pinopsida; order Pinales; family Pinaceae; genus Picea; species Picea sitchensis. Next base: position 35,135 of record SNQJ01S0076313.1, read on the forward strand.
AGTTAAGGATAATGACTCTGTTTCTTTGATGAAAACAATACGCTCAAATAACATTCGCGCACGAATCGGGAAATGAATTCGAATCATAACAACTATGTGAAAACCTTAGCCAATCGATTCACTCTGAGTTTGTCCTACGAGTCGAGTTCAGATTATAATTGATTCTTTGTATTTTAGATTTGTGAAATGAATTGGTCAAACGCTGTTATGATTCGTTTGATTGAATCGATTGTGATCAAAATTAATCAATCTTGTTTGCTCGCCGTGCAAGGATCAACGATCGAAATCTATAACAAATTCTATTTGATTGATCCTGTTACGATTTTGGTTATGTGTTAGTTATGGTTTGAAATCGTTCATAGCCTAAATCGCTTGCTATACAGTTATCATGATAATCCTGTTCGATTCGATGATTTCTCCTGTTGATGAGACAAGTATAACGAAGTGTTTGCGATTTGTTTTGTTGAATATCAAAACGATCTCATAACAGAGGGATTCGATTTGTTAAGAAACGATTATGATGTTGTTACATATGATTTCATTTACCCTATTTATGACAATAATCGAAACAGAGTGTTTCTATCTGTGTATTCAATTAAATGATACGAATATTTTTGCTATATCGTTACAACTATAACAATTGGAAAATGATTTTGTTGGATTGGATCGTATCTCTTGTTTAACGATCACATACGATATGTTTGATTATCGGTTTCAATTGGATATGAAACAATCTTATTACTGTTCGATTATGACTCTGTGAACTCGATTTTGTGGTAACAAAAGAACAGAGTATTCCTATCTTTGTGTTCGATTGAATCATTTTTGATCCTGTTTAATTTTGAATGATAGAATCATTCAATCTCAATGATTTGTTTTCAAATGGTTATTGGAAGATAATTGGATTTAATTCTTTTAAAAGATTTTGAATCGATTCTGATGTTGATTCTGTATCTCATTTAGACTAGCTACAAAATCAGAGGATTTTGTAGCTAGTCTATAGAATTCAATTTTTATCATTTTATTAATAAAAGAGTCTTCTAACTCATCTATTTTGGACCCTTTTCAGGTGAATTCGAATTGTATGGGATTTGATGGACAGTTTAGAAGATATTTGGATGTTTTAGTTTTATTTTAGTTTCTTAGTTTAGACAACTTTGGGATATCTTCCTAGATTATGTAAACAGTTTGATAACTTCCACAGGGAGGTTTTACCCTGTGGAAAAACTTATAAATACTTATTATTTTTGTAATAAGGGAATCCTCATTCGTGGGAGAACAAGGATATGGATATCTAATAGAGACTGAGACACAAATTGATGTTCTGCTACAACTTTAGCTTTTCATAATATCAATCTTTTGTTTCATGTTTATGTTATCAATTTGCATTTGGTTAAT
>SNQJ01S0076314.1:0-20464 GCA_010110895.2 Picea sitchensis
GCTCAGGTCAATCCTGCTCTCGGTACTCCATGTCTAGGACCTGTGGGCCTCGAGACATGATCTCCTAGTTATCCCTAGATATCGGGGATAACAGGCCCCAATGTACTAAGCCACTGGACTCCAAGGATGATGTTTGTGTGAGGGAGGTCCATCACATAGAAATCCTGTGCTAAGTCATGTCTACCCAGTGTAAGCTTCATTCCCAGAATATACTTGTTACAGGGCATGGTGCTTCCTCCTGCCACCTCCACCTTGAATTCTTCAAATTCAACTGTGGGTATGTGCTTCCTCTGTAGTAGTGTTGAGTCAATGAAGTTGTGTGAAGCACCCCCATCAATGAGAACCAAAACCCTTTGGCCCTGCAATACTCCTCTTATCCTGAAGGTGTTATACTTGGGTATGCCACTGATGGATGCTAATGTAGCTTTCTCCTCTATTGCACTGCCGTGACCTGTAGCCTCCTCTTTTGCAGTTTTGGTGGTGTCTGCTTCTATGTTTTGAATGTGGCCAAAATCCTCATCCTCCTCATTATCAAATGTCACCTCAATGTAATGAGCCTTGCCACGACCCATACATTTGTGGGATGGATCCCAAGGTTCTTTGCAGGTGTAGCATAGCTGTTTTCTTCTCAGTTCTCATCCATCCTGCCTCTCCCCTGTCAAACCCCCTTGGGTCTCTTCTGTTAATGTTTAAGCCATTATTATAGATGTTTGCATTTCATTAGATAACAATAGCATAATCCAAGATCACTGAGAAATACACAATCACAAGAGACACAACATATAGATGTTTGCATTTCATTAGATAACAATAGCATAACCACATCACCTAGAAATACACAATCACAAGAGACATTGACATTTATCCTTGAAACCTCTAGGGAAGAAAACCCATCAAAACTTCCTTAATATAGATAGCCAATACAATGCCAAGAGATCTCTATGCTAAAATGTAGTCCCTCTCCAAGATATACTTCACTCTCTCACGAATGACGTAACTTGTCTTCAAGCCGAAAGCAAGGGGTTATATCCAAATGAGGCTTAGCCTCCTTATTTATACAAGTCTCTGCATCGCAGGAAGTGTCTCTGCATTCAGCAGGGCCGAATTCTTAACCTGGGTGGGTAAACCCACCTGTTTCTCTCTCAATTCTTATTAATCATTACCGACTTCTCTTATTCTCGGGCCATTATTATAATTAAGACCGCTGGACCAATCCAAGTAAAAGGGGATTTTGGTCCTGCCAATATCCCATATGATCAATCCCACAATGGGATTGATCCTATGAATAATAAGTATCAATAATAACAAGAATACTTTTTTGCAAGCACAATATTTCAACATCTTCCTCCTTGGTTCATAGGTCTTTGGTCTCTTCCTCCGTATTTAGAGGTGGTCTAGGGAAAAATTTAGATTTCGTTGTTGAGCCTAGGTCTCTAGTCCTCCATATGGAATCTTGTAAGTTTCCAGAAGTTGTTGTCACTTTATACACACCGGGTATTTGAAGAAATCTTCAATCCACTCCTATGGTGTCCTTGGGAAAGTGAGTTAAGGTACTACCTAATCCTCAACTCCTCCTGCCTAGGCCAACTCCTAGCGGTCAAGGTAGTCCCTAACAAATAATTTCAAGGCTTAAACTAAGTTGGCAATAAGAAATTAAATCTAGGAGCTTATTATTCATTCAACAATCAACTATAACCGATAAAACATGAAGTAAACATTCACCTCACTTATATATAATCAACAATAAGCATATACTTGCATCAAAGGATACCAGAAACAATTGTTAGATGCAAGTTTTAAATTATTTCCAATAGATAACCACATTGAAGAAAGAAGTCTGCGGGTTTGGTCAATGTGAAATGAGACCCTCAGCACTTTAAAGTGAATCGTAAGGTAATGTAGTTTGTGGGTTTTATTAGGATAAATTGATGTTGAATTAGTGAAATGGTCTGAGCCTCCTTGGAGGTTGGGGCTCTTTGTTTGGAAACTTATGAGAGCTTTATCGAAACCCAAAAGGTCTCACCAATAAAACTCACTAAAAGTGTTGGATATCCAAAACGAGTGGGAAGCCAGATCCCGAGGGCTCCGCCTTACCGGTGATGTCACTCTTAAGCATGCTTCCGCCAAGCATGCTAAGCTAACCGCTTTTAGAGATTGTCCTAATTAAACTATCAACCACCTAATTAACACAATGTGTGTAAGGAAAACTTACTTCCGCCAGCATCGAGACTAGCTCACAACCTGAAGGGTCGAACCACCGAGCCGTAGGGGAATTTGTTTATTTTAAACTGGAAATAAAATACTGAATGAAATGTGAGACTAATTACTAATCCATTAATCACTCCTCGTGTCCTCTTGCGAGGAACCGAGGGGATGGTTTATTTTCAACTTGAAATTGCAAGAAAGCAGTTAATCTAGCAATTATTGTTCTACTTTGCAAAATGAAATCTAATCTAGATTGTTGTTTGATTTTACTTTTAGAACCGGAAATGAACCTGTTGAAATGCTCAAAACAAGAAAAGGCAAGAAACCAATAAAGAGGAAGATCCTGAAGCACAACACACCCTCCCCGGGGGAAAATCACAGTGAAGCCTCCCTTGGATCATTGATTTTATTACCACGGTTACACATGCTCTTTTAAGAGTCCTTAGATCTCTTCAAGTGAGATTTGATCCTTATATATGGATCGTGAAGCTTAAAAATTTCACTTTTTACAATTTTTAATGAAATAGGACCACTTTTGGGGTCTTAGAAACTTCAAGTCCTTGGATTTTCGGTAGAATTTCCTCTTGTTCTTGCACTAACCTGCACAAAATCAGCGAACAAATAAGATGCAAATATGGCCAAAGAAACTTTAGGAGTGCTTTGGGTTATTAGTTTATAAAACAAAATTTTTTTTCTAAGTCAATTCTATGATAAACTAGTAAATTTCTGAATTTAAACTAAGTAGAAAAAGCCTTTTCTTACTATTCTTTTCGCTGTCTTAAAACAGAAATATAAAACAGTAAGCTTTTGCTCAAATATGGAAATTAAACTATTGGAAAACACCTATCTTTAGCCTTTGAAAAATTGTCGAAAGAAGTGAGACTAAAGATGAACTAAAGCAAGCTAGATCTAATTCAATCTTTCTTTAAAACTTGAGATCTAAATCCATTTGTTTTGAAATACATAAAGTAAAATGAGAAATTCAACCTTTGAAACCAACAATCCTTTTACTCTATGTGTATTTAGAACAAGTAAACAAGGGATGTAGAATTTGGATGAGAGAAAGAGAGGAAATAAATGTCATCTTTTCTTGAAAGCCTGGGGCAATGGAGTCTCCTGCTTCAACGGAAAGTGGAGGGACTATGTTAATTCACCACAATTTTGAAGAATGAGGGGGCAACAAGCTAGCATAGCCTCTCCTTCAAATGAGATACCCTGCACAACTTCAAACTTCTTGAGCACCAATGCGGTTAACCTCTTTGGTGTCATATAATTTAGAAAAATTTGGGAGCATGAGAATTAAACAAAATAAGCATGCACATTAAACTATCTAGCATATATAAGACAATAAAAACAAGAAGCAAGTAGGCTTCCTACTTCTATCCCATTGAGAGATAGCTCCCCCTTACAAGGCCAAGATTCACCAAAATTACAAGAAATAATCAACAAAGCATATACCTCATATACATCATGCACATAGATGATCCACACACAATAGATCTACACCGTTGAGTAGCCTCCAAAGCCTTTATTCAAATAGAAATGATATTGCAGATTACAATAGCAAGCATCTCAAACCAAGCTCCAACTAAATGCACGCGGGAGAACGCCCAATATATAGTAAATGGTGAGGAGTTCCAATGAAGGGGGGGCGCACCACTTGGAGAAGGATGGTGCACCACTTGGAGGGAGAAGGCAGCCAAGTGTAAAGAGATGGCAGCCACTTGTTCCAAAAACTCCCACGAGCTGCCACCTAAAAAGGTGAGGTGGAGTGAAGGCTGCCACCTATCAAACAATGGGTGAGCTCTCATGTGGGTGCACAACCTCTCTCAAGGAGGGCGCACTCAGACTGCTCAATAACAACTCATACATGCCCACTTTATTGCTTTGACCAATTACAATCACCCACTTGTTGCCACATAGCCTTTAGAGGCTTTATTTTGTCTCCAACATGTCCCCACATGTTTCCTTGATTTTGCATATGTTGATTTTCTTGATTTTGTATTTTGACTTTTGGGTTTTTTGAGCAAAATGATTTTTAAGCGATTAAAATCACTATTTTTGCTCAACCAAGGGGGTACTTAGGTAATATATGCTCTGGGTCAAAAAAATGAACACCCCCATGGCATATTAAGTCCTCTAGCACCACCCTTTAATATCTCTTTATTTTTTAATTAAAATTGTCGACTCACAATTTTTTAATTAACCTAAAAAATTAAAAAATCCTAAGGGGACTTGTAGTACATTTTACAAGACTCTAGGAGAATGTGTTTAGCATGGTAATATACATTAGACACTAGGTTTAGATCCATGTTCAAGCCTAACCATGTAAGTATAAGCACCTACCGAGGGATTGAGTGAAAAACTCATAAGTTATAAATTGCTTGAAAACTGAAAAATATAATTAGTAAGTGAAAAAACACCCGTAGTATAACTCACGCTTTAGGACTTAAGGTGGCTAAGATTTTTTACAAGTTCATCATGCAACATCTCTTATTACAATTTTTATGGAAATGTAAAGAGAAAGTGGTGGTTCTTAGACTGGTTGAACTTCTGAACTCTGGACTTTGAACAATAATGTTCAAACCATGCTCGCTAGAAGTCCATCCTAGTGCAACTTTGATGGATAACAATAGGCTTGAAAGCCTTGACCCAACCTTTCAAGGGTTCCACGATCCATCAACCCTCCTTCTCAGGAAAGTATCACATGAGTCTTGGCTTCAGATACATCCTACACCATAATCCTAACCTCTCAAACTCAATATATACTTCTAATGATCCTGTCTGCCTAAGTTGGGTGAGTTCCTTGAAGTGTAGTTGATCAAACTTGTCAATAAGCCTCTGAGTGAACTATGTGTGCTTCATTATCCATTTTTGGCCAAGTGTAGTCAACCCATGGTACCACCCGGCCATGAGCTTTGCCCCTCCAAGTACATGGTGGCAAAATTTATGGCATCCATCTCCCTCATAGAGTAAAGCTGTAGGTAGGTATCAAGTTTATGCACACATGCTTGCGCAGTCACCTTGAAAGATCCATCAAAATAGGGAATTTCATCTTTCCATCCCTCAGCGCTCTAGCTCATAGTTGTTCCTTGAGTTTTCCCTCTGAATTTGAGTCCACAATATTGATCCAAGGTGATTTGTCTTTGAATTGGAATGCTTAGTGAGTTGTACTCCTTGACATACTGATCAAAATTGTCCTCAATTTTGTCTTGGTAGTTTGGATGAACAGACACAACCAGGCTACCAAGACGAAGGAAGATAGGGCCTATGAGTGGTCTTGCTGTGTGTCTGTCCCTATGGTGCACCTCCTCTATGACTCTATCCCTCGCAGTGATAGTGGGGAATGTGCTTGTGTTGATGTCTATATCCTCCCTGAGAACCACTAGCCTCCTTATTGCCATAAGTTTCTAGAACCTTACCTCCATGATTAATCTACATCAGAAGCCATGAGATCATCTCTTGGTTGACACTTACCTTTTTCAAGGTCTCCGTCATCTATACCTGTCCCCTACGTACTACCTTCTATTTTTCCTATAGAATATGCACAAGTTTTCCCTGTGACACATCTATGGAACGTTGCAAGTCCCTAGCAATCCCTACTATCATCTGTGGCTCACTGTTCTCACTTGACCCTTCCATTTCAGCCTCTACTTCACCTGTATGTTTCCTTCTTCTACCCATATAAACGCCACCTAACTTTTGTACGCCAATCCTCATAGGTTGAGAGGATCAGAGCTCTAATACTACTGTAATGTTCCCAAGCTAATTTTTTCAGCTTTGGAACACTAACTAACCATTGATTATCTTGTGTTTGTTTGCAGGTTGTCTTCTTAAGTTTGGCCTTAGGGTTTGTATTCAGTTATCACATAGATCAGAAGATTTAATCAATGCAAATACAAGATATGAACAGTGTTAGCCCCGATTTTTAGGGATAACTTAGGAGATCAGCGTCTTGAGGCCCATAGGTGTCCTAGACATGGAGTACCGAGATGTGTGATTGACTTCGGAGACACTGAGGGCTCCATCCTTTTCTTGTCCCATCACTTTATCTTGTCGAAGTAGGGCAACATCCATCACCATCGCTTATCTTGTATCGTAAAAGTTCGCTCCATGAGGTAATTCGTCCAAGTATCATGGTATGTCACTTTGATCATTGAAACCCGTAAAATATATACTATTCCCTTTATCTCTAAATAACCGCTTGATCTTATAAAGGCCCAATTTGACCATGCTTGGGGAAATTGGATTGTAGTTCTAGCAAGCCTATACCCATAGGTCTTGGTTTACCACTAGGGGAATTTCTCTAAAAAGCTATTGTCCGATCCCATCATAGCACCACTGCTTCATCTTATCTCCCGCTTTCATTTATCCCATTCCCCTTGTCCGGGCATTGGGTTGACTCCATTTTACAGGATTGTACCCTATCTCGGTGGGAAGAAGGCCAAAGGCCCACAAAAGTGTACCGGTAAAAGACAAAAAGCCTAAAAATGAAACCTAGATGCTTCACCCGTGATCCCTAAGAAGGCAATAAAAGGCCTCTCAACAAGAAACAAGAGGGAATCAAAAAATAACAAAAGACCTAGTCGAGGATGGGGGTCTCATCATGAGCTAGTCTATTAGGTTCATGGGTATCTAACAAGAGGACATTGCTGACTATCCTGTTAACACGCTGCAAGGACTTTGGTTGCATGCACGGCGGAAAGGGTCTTATCAATGAGCCAGCCTTATCATCTCTGAAAGTACTTGTGGGTACCACTCTCAGCTCTGGCCACCTAGCCAACGCAGCAGGCTCTCAAGTTGCCTTTTGAGTAAAAAGAAAAGAAGAAGAAAAACAAAGCAAGAACGGCTTGAAAAATATGCATCCATGACAAAATAACTCGGCCACAAAGGCACCCACAGATAACATTATGCATCCTTGCCTCTCACTTCACTCCACATGTTCCGACATCCCCTAGCCACATCACCTCACTTACATGGCTTGATGAAATCCTCCTGAACTTTCCTTTCTTTATGATACTAGCCCAATAGAACCAAATTTTAGAGGAAGTCTTTCTCAAAGAATGGGCATAAGATTGGGAGACATCTCAGTACTTCTAACAAGATTCAAACATATAAAACAAGTTGAGAATGAACCCCATTTGACTTCTAGAGTAGGTTTGAAGGCACTCCTTGTCAGATTCCTAGAAGCCATTGTCCTGAAGACAAGTATATTATCCATCTCTATACCCATGCAATCCTAACACACCTAGGCTTGCCTCTCAGTAAGGCCCAAGGACGCTTGATGAAGCTTACTGGCTACGGCTACAAGAATTGAGCAAAACATCTCCTTATCCTAGATAAGATACCTCTTTACCTCACGTACTCTTAGTATGGAAAGTTTGTTTTCCATGAAAACTTCATTGATGATTTCCAGGATGAAGTGGAACAAACCATCATTTAACAAGGTATTGTTGAAGACATGAATAGGAGATGGAACCCAAGCAAATGATGAAGTATCAACCTACACTCCTCCCTCTGATGAATCAATCCAAGAGCCCTTTCTCCCCGCACTACAAAAGGACGATGAGGTTAGTTGCTTCGTGATTCTAATAACACCTTGTTCCATGATTCAAAAATGAAGGAGAAAATGGAAGCCTTGAACAAAATGAATATTCCTTGTTGTATAATCAAAGACAAAGAAGCGGTCCATGAGGATAAAAAAAATAACCCATGTTGAAAACGCCAAAGTCCTCGAGGCTCTTGCACAAGAAGAAACAAGAAGTTGCCCTCCTCCCCTAGTTTTGATGATGTTTTTCTTTATGATGAAGGAAATGAGGAGGAGGGAGAATGAATTTTCAAATGTTTCAAACCCCGCATGTTATGGCACGATAGTGACATTGTTGATAACATTATCGATGGTGCCCATAAGCATGTTAGGTGACGATGTGGATGTAGTTGGTTATGACCGATCCCATCTATGACATAGAGTCATTTCCAAGTGCTCGCAATTATCACAGCTAGATTGCTTTTGACCGCTGGCAACAAGGAGATGATTTTTAATTCGTATCTTCAAAGAACCAAGGATGACCTTAGTACCTGTTTTCCCCATGTTTTTCGGTCTTACCTTGAGATTTTGATGAGTACCCTTTGAGCACTTGGATTCTCCACGAAGATTATTACCAACCACCACTGCTCTGATTTTGATATTAAAGTAAGAACGCCGCTTGTCTAAAGAAAGATCATGACTTCTCACCCAAACACTGCTATTGATTTTACCTTGCTTTCTTCCATTAAAGGTGTAGTTGGGAAGTATATCTTTATATATTTCCTCTTAGGCAAACCCTAGAGTCCAGCAAGGGTTGGTTAAATGTTACAAGCTTAAGTGTATCTTCTCAGCTTTTCAACTATCCCTGAGAATTTGCGAAATGCATAATATCTTTGTCAATCCCTTCCCATACTTCATAGTATGAGAATGTCTTAGGTAGCCAGTGTGCCGACGTTTTGAGTCAGTGTTCTGAATCTTGGACTTTTCTTGACCCTTTCGTGAAGCGGATTGAGTACTTTCTTCAGAGATGACTTGGCGATTTTATCCCTCCCACTCCGCCTCCATGAGTTAGACTTTGAGATTTCCGATGATATGATATACATTCTAACCCATGAAATTTTTTCGCTTGACTTATCACTATTTTGGATTACACAGCATTAAGGCATGTATCGGGACATTACCGGATTACGCTTAATCGGGTCGCTTGACTACATCGAACATCCAACGAGCATGTAAGAAAAAGGTCAGGTAATTTCTTTTCTAAATTTGAATATTGATCTGTTTACTACCATATATATATATATATATATATATATATATATATATATATAGTGGAACAAAATTCAGTGGCATACCACCAATTTTGCTTTTTCATCATACCCCATCGGTGATTGAGCGTGTCTCAGGTTAGTCGTGAGACGCTGAAGTTCCCTAAGTGCTCTACTGCGAGCATTACATGTCCCCTCGAAGGAGCCGATGTTATCCCCGCATTTTTAGGGATAACTAGGAGATCATGTCTCGAGGCCCACGTGTCCTAGACATGGAGTACCGAAAGCGGATTGACTCGAAATATTGGCCCTAGAGGGCCCATCCTTTCTTCTCCCATCGCCTTTATCTTGTCAACAACAACAACATCCATCACCATCTACTTGGTCTTGTATCGTAAAAAGGTTCTGCTCCATGAGGTAATTGGTCCCCGGTATCATGGTATGTCACTTTTGATCATTGAAACCTTTAAATATATGTGACCGATTCCTTTTATCGTAGTCACCTGTTTGATCTTACGCTACCCACTTGACCATGCTTGGGAAATTGACAGGTGCCCTAGCAAGCCCCTCGTAATTCCATAGGTCTTGGTTTGCCAATTAGATTTCTCAAAAGCCATCGGCCCTCCCCATCATCATAGCACCACTGTTTCATGTTGTCTCCTGCTCATTTATCCCATCTCCTTGTCCGGGCATCGGGTTGACCTATTTGTAGGATTGCACCTTATCTCTGTAGTTATGTATGCTGCCCGTATGTAAAAGCAGCCGCTAAAAGACAAAAGCCTAAAATGAACCTCGATATGCTTCACTTGTGGATCCTCGAAGGAAATAAAAGGCCTCTCACAAGAAACAAGAGGGACCCAAAAAATAACAAAAGACCTAGTCAAAGGGATAGGGGGTCTCATCAATGAGCCAAAATCTTATTAGGTTCATGGGTATCTAACAAGCAGGACATTGCCACCATCCGTTACCACGCCAGGGCGTTGACCTTTGGTTGCATGGCCAAGGGAAAGGGGGTCTCATCACGCAGCCAAACCTTCTAATCTCCGTGAGTACTGTGGGTAACACTGGTACTCGGGTCACCATGCCAAGGTAGTGTCCTCCTGTTAAGTTCCTTGAGTAAAAAGAAAAGAAGAAGAAAAAAGCAAATAAAAGAATAAAGCTAAAAAGATTAAAGGCAAGAACAAGCTTGGAAAAAATATGCATCCATGACAGATACAATCCAGCCTTCTACAAAGGCACCCACATATAACATTATGCATCCTTAGCCCTCACTTCACTCCACATGTCTCCGACGCCCCTAGCCACATCACCTCACTTACATGGCTTGATGAAATCCTCCCCGAACTTCTCCTTTCGTGGATACTAGCTCAATAGGGACGCCTTTGTCTTTTCTCCAATCTTGTATCAAGGTGCTTTTGTAATGTCTTTGAGCTACCTAATGTATATATTAGGGTTTTATGCATATGTTTAATAATATTGATGATGAAATGTGGACATACTGCTATGATCCTGTGGACTAATGAGCCCATGGAGGGCGAAGCTTTTGATGTGCCCATGCCCGACGGACAGGTAACAATGGACCAGTACACATGGGGAGATTATTAGTTTGGACCTTCATGGGGGCTCAAAATCCAATAGATGGATGCTAAAACCCCATCAAGGCAGAGACAAGATGGAGATGGATTAGGGCTTTTGCATCTAAGAGGAAGAGGACGTTCCATCGCAGGCACCGGCTGATCAGACCTAGGGGACGACCTCTTCGCTGGAACGCTAGCCTTGGAAGGCTTAGGACGCCCCATCTTCACCATGATGTCACCTAGCTTCATGGACACTTTGGAGGCACAATGGGCAGCAGTGGCACGTGTAGCATGTTGGAGAGGCCCCTGGGGGCTAATGTTTTTCTCCAGGATGCTTTATTTTCCCTAGAAGGGGCTAGCCCCTCCCTTGAAGGGGCTTTCACTTTGCACCAATTAGGGTTTTAATTTGACAATTTTAATGTAAAACAATGTTATTTTTGACATTAAGGGTCTTTGTCGTACTTTTATGACCTAAAAAGTAAATTAGGTCATTGATGTAATAATTCATAGTATATTGAGGGTTTTGACTCTCATTTTATCATCATCTTCACTCACCACTTGGTGAGGTCTCAAATTTTCACCCCTCTTAGGGTTATTGGTTGAAATATTTAGGTGCACTTGTTGAAGGAAGAGATTTTGGCATTCTATGGTGTTTTTCTCGAAGGAAGGTTTGTCCAAATAGGGTTTGCATGATTATTTTTGATGAATTTTAGGCATTTTTCTGCAAAACTTTTGGATTGAATGGTTGTAGTTTAATTTCTGCATCTATTTATAAATATTGCTGAATCGAAACCCTAGGGGACAAACACACAAGTAGGTCGCTGCTTCATGTCCCCTAGGAGCAGAAAAACTTTTAGCCATTGAAGAAGAAGAAGAGAGCCTAGCCATAGCTACCCTTTCTTCTTTCCTTAAGCTAGTCGTACCTTTGACTTCAAGAGGAAGAGGACGCCCCAAGCCTAGGTTATCTACACATAGGGTCGCTTTTAGGGTTTGATGAAAGACACTTGTCTTAGCAACACTCTCCCCTTTAAACCCTCTTGTCTTGACTTTTGCTTTTCATTGAGCTAGTCGCTTGCCTGAAGGGTGAGTACGAGGTCTTGGTTTACAAACACCAAGGTGAGATTCTCTCCCCTAGGGTTATGATTTGGAGCCCTACTTTAGCAGCACTCCAAAACTTATCCCTCTAGTCCTCAAAGTCTCATCCCCTCAACTTTTGTGTTCTTCACCCATGACTCCATTAACCCTAAGCAAATCGCATCTAAGACCTCCAGTGTTGAAGTAGAATTGATTCAAACACTCTCAAACCTCTTGAAACCTAAACCCTAACTAACCCTAACCTACTAACCCTAGAATGTTGATCGCCACCCTTGGTTATTACATCTTGATGCAACAACGTTTAATTTTATAAGCAATTGAATGATGTTTAAAGCTTTTATTGAATGAGGGATTGATTTGATATATTGATTGCTACATCATTTGGTATTTATTATGGAGTGATATTATTTCATTGTTATATTGACAAACATTGAATCGGCCAATATTTATTGTTATGTTCGTTATATGTTGAAATTAGCGTATTATTCCTGATATATGAAGTACCCAACCAAGACTTGCACGATAAGTTTCTTTGTTGCTTTGTCCCTATTACGTACTTTCTTTTGGTTACTTATTATTGGTTGTTTAGCCGGATCTTCTCGCCTCTATGAGACTTTAGGGGATTTACATTTTTGCCTTATCATCCTTCACCTTCAAAGCTCCAGGTCACTGTGGACGCCTCCTTGGGCCTTACCACCCAGATTAGAAAGAACCATCCCATTGAGTATATCGGGTGGGATTGGTTCTATACACCGCTTTATTCCTTTATCTTCTGACCTATTACCATAAAATACAAACCGTATGAGCAACAACTAGTAATAATAAGAATGATATGGAACCAAAACAACATAGATCTAACCTTTATTAATATGATAAGCAAGAACTTGATACAAAGAAGATGTAGATCCGGGACAACATCGATAGCTCCAAGATAAGTATGAGTTGCTACAAAATGATCCCGACAAGAAGATACAAGCCTTCGAAGGATGAATACAAAATGAAGATTAATATAGAAGAAACTGTGGTAGTCCAAACCCCCTCGGGCCGATGGTAACGCCCCCTCGGTAAGCCGATAAGACCCGCAAGTTTCGCCTAGCCGAAGGAAAGCTCAAATAGCTTCTTCAAACCTACGTAATGATGATTGGGGAAAGTGTAGCCCTCCCCGGTCTCCCCAAGTCAAGATGCTAAGATCTACCCCTCCAAACTACAAAATCCTCAATCAAATCATACCCCTCACCGTTAAGTCAATATTTCGCTCCTCGGCGAAGGAGGCCTTCAAATGCCTTGAAACTCCCTAGAAAGATAGATCGAGCCATTGCAAGTCACTAGGTGAAATCTCCTCGGCCAGATCTCAAGTGTAACCCCTCCAAACTGAGTAGATTTAAATCTCAAGAACACCCTCCTTCTCTCCAAATATTTCCAATGCTCCAGGAAATCAAATGGCAAGAGTAACCCTCTGAAAATGAACTAGATCTGATGATTGAGGCTCTACAAGAAGAACCTAGGTGTTGGAATGTCCAAAAGCCTTGTCAAGTTCCTGGATCGAACTTCTCTCCAAAAAATGATGCACCCCCCTTGTTGCAAACCCTCAAGGGTAATGCACCACGCTTCCCGGATGAGTGGTGGTACTCGTGGAATGATGTAGAATGGTGTGGGAGGAGTATTGCATCCCTCGGACTGCTTGAACAAGATGGTGGAATTCACCACGAAGTTGTTCTCTAGGGTTTGTATTCTCAAAACCTCAAACCGTGGTGGTGCTCAAGAGCCCAATAGCAAAATGCATAACAAATCCAAGATGAATGAGAGGTGCACACTAGGCTTTCCTTTATACCTTTTCATTCTTCTCGCTGAGCAAATTAACCCTAGGTTCAACTCCTAACTCAACCCTCAAGTGCTCTAATCCTCCAATGAGTTACTTTTACCGCTTAAGTCAACTTCAAATTATAACATTGGGTTTAACTGACTTTTCCCCTTACGTCGCATGAGACTATAGTTCAGTGGGGATGACCTGACTACTGAAGCCCTCCAAACCTCTTCATCAAGAGGTGTGGACATTACATCCAATGAGCCAATTTCCATTAGTTTCTGACTGAGCTTCGATTCCTTTTATTTGTACTAACCGCTGATCTTTTACATTTGCCCACTTGGACCATGTTTGGGTGAATTCATTGGTGCCTCAGCAAGTCATGGTCTCAGAGGGTTTTGGTTTGCATCAAGATTTCTCGAAAATCCATCGCCCCGCCCCATCATAGCACCACTGCTTGCATTTGTTTCTCGCCACTTATCCTTCCACTTGTCCGGGCACTGAATGTAATTCTATTTTTAGGACTCCACTATCTCATGGGAAGAAGGGGCTAAAGGCCCTGTATGTGCAAGTCGGTAAAAGATAAAAGCCTAAAAATAAAACATCGAGATGTCACTGTGGATCCCTCGAAAAGCACAAAGGTTTCAAGAAACAAGAGGGACCCTAAAAATAATAAACAAGACCTAACCAAGGGTAGGGTGTCTCATCAATGAGCCTTTATTAGGTCCATGGGTACCTAGTTATGACATTGCTTATCAATCGGGTTACCACATTGCAGGCACTCTTGGTTGCATGGCCAAGGGAAAGGGGCTTCATCACTAGCCAACCTTCTCATTTCTACTAAGATACTAGTGGGTAATCGCCACACCACTGTCACCACCCTGTATGTCCCCCGATTAGTTCTTGAACAAAAAGGGAAAGCAATAAAAGATAAAAGAATAAAAAAGAATAAAAGGCAAGAATGGGCTTGGAAAGAATGCATCCAAAGATGTGCACAACTTGCCTTCTAACAGCAGCACCCATAAAATTACCCTTACATCCTTGGCCCTCATTGCACCCGATGCTTGGACATCCCCAATTCACATCACCCACTTACATGGTTTGAATGAGTAGTCTCTTCCGAACTTTCTCTTTACAAAGGACACCAGCCCAATAGGGACACCTTTGTCCTTTCCTCCGCACTTGTATTGTAGGCTTGTGTAACGTCTTTGAGCTGTTAACTGATGTATTAGGGATTTTATGCACATGTTTAATAATATTGATGATGAGATGTGATTGACATTGCTATGATCCCTGTGACTGATGAGCTCATGGAGGGCATAGCTTTTGATGTGCAGGACCATGCCCGACAACCAGGTGCCATTTGGACCGGTACACATGGGGAGATGATCAGTTCGGACCTCCATGGGGCTGAAGAGCCCACCGGATGGATGCTAAGATCCCATCACGGGGCAGAGACAGGACAGAGATGGATCAGGGGCTTTGCACTGGAGAAGAAGAGGACGTTCCACCAGAGGCACCCCGATAGAGCTTGACCTAGGGGGATTGGCCCTTTTTTAGTGGAATGTTGGCCTTGGAAGGCCTAGAACATCACCCATCATGACCATGATGTCATCCCGCATTGTGAACGTTTTGGGAGGTAGACTGGGCAGTATTGGCACGTGTGGCAGGTTGGAGAAGCCCAAGGAGGGCTAACGTTTTGCTCCAGAATGCTCCATTTTCCCTGGAAGGGGCTAACGTCTCCCTTAGAGGGGCTTGTTATCTCTTTTTAGCTTGATTAGGGTTTTAATTTGACAATTTAATGTGAAAACAATATGATTTAATGTTTTGGCCTTGTCGACCTTTTACATGACCTAAAATGTAAATTTAGGTCATGATACTGTATAAATGAAGGATTTTCACCTTCATTTTTTCATCACAACTCACTCACTCCATAAGGAGGCCTGAAATTTGTGCCCTCTCTTGGGTTATTGGCTGCTTTAGTGATGCGCACTTGTTGAAAGAGGATTTTCTTGGCATAGTTTGGCATTTCTCTTAATGGAAGGTGTTACAACTAGGTTTTGCAATGCTTTTTCTTGGTGATATGTAAGTATTTTTCTGCAAAACTTCTTGAATGAATGGTTGTAGTTTCATTTCTTGTATATGTTTATAATTTTGCTGAACAAAACTCTAGGTGACAAGCACACAAGTAGGTCCTTGTCTCATGTCCCCATTGAGAGAATTTTCAGCCATTGATTGAAGAAGGAGAGAGCCTAGCCGTTGCTACACTCTCATTATCTCTTCATTTTTGCTAGCCGTACCTTTCATAAGCTGAGAAGAAGGAGACGCCTTAAGCCTAGGTTTTCTACACTTTGGTCTGATTTTTTCTAGGGTTTGTTGATAGAGCCTTGCTGTAGCAACACTCTGCTTCATCAAACCTTATTGTCTCGGTTTTATGCTTTATCTTCAGCTAGCCGTGATTGCCATCGAGTTAAGGAAGGAGGAGAGAGCACTGAGGCCTAGTTATCCTACACCAAGGTGAGCCTCTCTCCCCTAGGATTTTGAATTTGAGGCCTTGCCTTAGCAACACCTCAAAGCTTCTTCCTCTAGTCCTTAGCCGTTTTTACCTTTGTCTCCTTTAGCTCTTGCGTCCTTTGCTATTTGACTCCATTAACCCTAAGGCATTGATCTAAAGACCTCATGCGTTGAAGTGAACTTGATCACAAACAACTCTCAAAATCTTGAATCAAACCCTAACTTCACTAACCCTGGCCTAAAACTAACCTTCTAACCCTATATGCTGCCATCATCTTGAGCTTTAATATCATTAGTGTAGCTGAATGTTTTGTTAATAAGCAATTGAATGGTGTTGAAGGCATTAATTGAATGAAGTATTGATCTGTTGCATTGAATGCCACATTATTCCAACATTTATTGAAGAAGTGATATAATTTTCATTGCTATTTTATAAACATTGATTTCGTCAATATTTATTGTCAAATTGCTTATATGTTTATCGGATAGTCATTAATTTACATGAAGTACTAACCCATTGATCAAAGCTTGCATATATCAGTTTATTGTTGCTTTGTCTCAGGCAGGTGTATCTCTTTGGGGGGTGTTACTTTATTATTGGCCTTTGGCCGGACTATTTGCTCGGTGGTGACTTGTGAGGGGGGAATAACTACTTTATCCTGTAATCCTTTGCCTTCTCAAAACCCCAGGTCACCAGGGACATCTCGCCTGGGCCTTACCACCATAAATAAAAAGAACCATCCCATTGTGGTGACATTGGGTGGGATTGGTTCCTGTTACACCAGTTTGACTTTCCAATTTATAGCCTTTTATCCTGCTACAAACTGTGCGATAACAATACTCAGCCAAGAAATCTCAATGAAGTCAACACCTGTCAATCCATGACTATCCTCGATCGTGGGCATCATGAGGGAAAATAAAACTTCACAACTCCTCTCATCTCATCCCCATCATGATGCAGACCAATCACTACCTCAGCTTCGTCAGTCGTCCATTTCACCTGACGCAACCCGTCACTTTGATGAATGCCTGGATCCCGCCACCATATTGGAAGTCTACCACTCCCAATGTCTGCTACTGAAAAGTCTGGGCACTGCTCCAATAGAGTCTAAGACTCCCGCTGTGGACCCTGTACACTGATCACCAAGACCCAATGGATGGTCTCTGCTGCTGGTACAAGGCTACTTGTCCCACTCAAGTGGCTCAGGGGTTCCTCCCATGTCTTGCTGAGGGCATCAAGATTCAAACCACAACAATAGATGCCTCAACAACTGTCTGCCATATTGGAGAGTGACTAATGTGTTGGTTAACCCCCAAGGCATGACCAAGGTCGCCTGATGATATCTGGGAACATACCTATGGGTGTCCAACTCCCTGATCCTCATTTGCTGGCGTCCTTGATGAAGCTCGACCACCAAGGTGTATGTTGCTCCCCAAGGTTTACCCAACCACTCTCCGATCCTGGGTAACCTCAAATCAATGGTATCCTCGAGGCCTTTGTCAGGAGATCTCCCTGGAGGCAATGCTCCAAAGCTCTGCTGCACACTACTGTATGCCAATGTAGTTCCCTGCACAGTGTCGCACATTACTGTGTCCTCCTGTACTATCCGGTGTCCCGTGTGCACTACTGTCCCCAATGCTCTACTGATGATAGATGCATTTGTATTCCAGAGTGTGTCCATGCCTGTCATGTACCCGTCCACCCAATCCATGGATGCGTATACTCCCTCGTGGGCTGGTCCCCAAGGAAGGTGCTCAACTATCTCCTGAGCCTCTAATGTGCTCTCTGAGAGAAAGGGCTCATGATCCCCACATTGCCAACTAAGAGCACAATCCACCCTCTTGGAGTCATAACTCTCCTCGAGTATTGGCAACACAAAATACCCCTTGTCCGAACTCGTCAAGAGAGGCTCCTCCCTCCTATCATGCGTGACACTCACGCCTGCCTGTATCATGGCTGCCAAATCTGATGGAGTCTCTACTATAAGTGGTGAAGTGCATACCAAGCTCAGTTGATAACGTAGCCCCTCATCATCATCACCTAATGCACTAGGTGATACCATGCTATGATGGGACTCATGCGTGACATTGTCCTCCACACATGGCTCCTATGAAGAAGGATCCATGTCCTTGGGTGATCTCTCAAACATCCATCTTCCGTCATATGTGGGTATCTGCATGCCCTCATCATCGTCATCATCCTCGTAAATGTCAAGACTGGGATGGGATGCTGAATGCTCATCATAGATGGCTGCTAGCGCACCCTCGTCATCATAAGTATCCTCAATGTATGTGCCATCAACCTGTCTGTCATAGGTGCTGGTGTGATGGACCTCATAGGACAATGCTAATGGTGCACAAGGTGTTGCGTTGTCGTCATCCTCGTAGTCAACATAGGTGGGACAAGACGTTGCCCCCTCATCATCATTACGAGTGACAGACCCCGTCAACATACTAGTGTCAACGGTCTCATCATAGACCACTACTTGGTCCTCCCCATCATGGCTAGATGCACGCTCCTCCACATGGGAATGTGCTTGTGCCACCAATGGATCCCTCTGCTCTTCTGCCATATCTTCCTTCAATCTTTGTCTTGTGCCATTGACGGAATCCTCGGGCCAGCTTCCATACTTGATGGTGCAATAGTCTCAAAAAGACATAGCTGCACAAAACTCTTTACCCAATGCTAAATACTCTGGATAGTAAGTCATGTACTTGCCCACTGCTAGTTCCCACTTTATTTCAGCCATGAGCTCCTTCTTGGTCTTCATCTTCCCAAACTCAGTATGCTGCCCTTGACCTCAGTTGACTGTTGCAGATTTCTCTTCTACTGAATACCCCTTAGGCTAGCAAGATCACCAACTTTGATACCACTGTAATAACCCTAGGGTTTCTAGGGACTCAAGCCAGCTGGTAGACAAGTGTTTGTACTCAACAGATTTACAAATAACAGGAAATAGCAATACCTAAATAGTTCAGAATCATACGAGTATCACTTTCCAATTGCAGCTCTTCCATATCAGCATGTAATATCCAATTCTTAGTGGTAATTAGACCAGCAAATAACAACATTTAAACAGTAATCATGAACAACATCCAACCAACAGTAACTGTAACTAAGGAAGATTATCCCAACACAATAGTTAGCAGTATCCATCTCAGCAATGAATATTGTTCCAAACACAGCAGTAAACAGTGACTGTAGACCAGCAGTAACAGTGTCCCAAAACAGTATTCAAAACCAGCAGTAAAACAATATCCAATTAGCATCCAAATCAGCAGAGACCCTCAGAGAGGCTGCTGTCCCAACACTGTACTATAGTAGCCAATTAGTAGATGCTGTTGTAGTAGCAATTCATGCAACATGTAAAACCCTAAGTCAACCTAGACCCGGACTGGTTTCAACCACAGAAAATTCGCAGAACCTGGGGTTTATCTGCTTTCCAAATGTAGAAGCAACCTCCTTGCTAACACCTTGCTATCCAGTGGTCACTTGAGCCCAACCGAGTGCCAATGCAGCCTCCTTACTGGGTTTGCGTGGGCTGATCAGGTTTGGCCCCCTCCTTCCAGTTGCAGGGTACGGTTCGATCCTCTTTACCAGGCTGGAAGAACCCCACTCCTGGCTCGCTATAGCCTCAGTGGCACTCGGTCCCCACCTAAACACCTTCCCCAAGCTTCTGTAGCAGCTCCTGGACCATCGGCCTATCTGTAAGGGCAACAAACCTCCAAGATATCTCTTCTCAACACATACATTCCAGCTTATTCCCAACGATCCTCCTTAGCAGAGAAGCCTCCACGATTGTGTGACTGATACGAGAGCAGAAAGGTGTTGAGCTAGGGTGAGGTCTTAGCCCACCAAAACCCAACCAGACTCCAAGGTTGAACAACCCTTCAGATGCTTGAGGCAGCTGCCTCCCCCAAAAAGAAGAGAACTCCAAAATAATCCCAATCGTGTCTTCTTCAAATCAGCCTCTTCTCTATTTATATTGTCTCGTTTAGATTGGTCTTCCTTATTTTGTGGGTGACTTGCTCTTAAGGTAAGTCGGCTCCTTGTGTTTGAGGCCCCAATGTTAACCCCAAGGGTGAGTCATTGCCCCTTGGTGCCCCTTTGGTGGTTTTACTCAACCCTATGACTCCCTTCTTTGGGGCTATAGCCTACGGGGAGCCCCCTTAGACTAGTACACCCTCCCTCTAATGGGTCAAAAGGAAGGGGATATGACAGTTCCCGTGTACTGGGGACTTAAAAATGTGTAGGAAACATTCCGAAATGATTGGGGACTCCATTGGGGATGTGGGGACTGTTATCGCCCAAACTAGCAGTCCTACAAGGCCTTAGACTGCTATGGGAGCAACACAAGGAATAGGTGCCCAATGTCACCACAACACCTATCCTCTCCCTATTCAATCCTGTTATCCCCGATATCTAGGGATAACTAGGAGATCATGTCTCAAGGCCCACATGGTCCTAGACATG
>SNQJ01S0076314.1:42308-57083 GCA_010110895.2 Picea sitchensis
CCCAAGTCAAGGAGTGTTTCCCAAGAAGACCCTCTATAAGTCATGCAAAAGAGTATGGGGTGAATGGGGTGTAACTTTTGGGCATAGGGTTTCTTGACATACAAGGGATCATATTGTCTCATTTATGGGTGCCTTTGTAGAGGGTGCGCTTGCTCTTGAGTTACCAACTATTTAGGTGCTATTTTTACTACACCCCTTCTTAGCCATATTTCCAATCCTTGCTTTCATTTATTTGTAATTTGCTAGCCTCCTTTATGAGGTTTCAAGCTTTAGCATTTGCAATTTGGGACCGGGGTGAGAACTAAGTAAGTAGAGCTCAAGTTTGGACCGGATTTTGATGGTCCTCATTTGTTGTGTTCACTTTATTTTTAGCATTAGTTTCTTATTCTTTTCTAGAAGCTGCAATCTACCTTCGGACTGTCAACCCCTCTTCCCATGAAAAGAGGTACAAGCCCTTCTTGGGTCAATAAGTCCAAAAACCCAAAAGATGAGGAAACGAGAGGGCCAAGACATGTGGAAAGTGGAAAGTATGGACGTGATGGTACAATGACTCTTCAAGGAGAACCCCTAGTAGTAATATTATCACCAAGGGTGACCCACTTACTAGGACAACATGTCAACCACGAAGGTGAAATGATATAAAAGGCATAATTTCCAAGCAAACATTTTCAAAATCAAGAAAAGACCCTTTGCAACATGTTCAGATGCTTCATTTATTAGAATGACACTTACCACAACACCAGACTTGTTACCTCATTAAGCAAGACTTGCTATCCTATGTGAACCAGGCTGGTTTGGTGGAGGATACTGCCATCGATCAAATGGTGATGTGTGGTAAGATAGGGGCCTTTGCTTGCTCTTTTGTCTCTCCATACTCCATGTCTGCAACCTAAGAGCCTCGAGACATCATCTCCTTAGTTATCCCTAGGAATGGGGGATAACATGACTCATTTAACTTAACTAAAATAAAAAAAGTTCAAAACAGAGTATTGATGTAGAAAAACTCAAACCCTCAGTTTGTGATTCAGGAGGATCCAAAAGGGAAAAAATTTAAAGTCCTCAAATCTCATCAAAAATAGTTCCAAGTCGAATTTTGCGTCGCAAGCTTTCCAACGACGCAAAAGGAACCTCAAACGGAGTTCGAACAAAGAGGTTATGGCCAGTCAACCCGGTCAAAGTCAACCAGTCCATACAACTGACGTCATGACCAATCCGTACCAAGGTGACATCAGCATGCTGGCATGGCACCTCCAGGGGCTACCACATGGCATGCGGATTTGGAATATTGGGTGGCCACATGGGCCTATTGGAAAGTGCCACGTGGCACCCCCAAGTGATGCCACATGTCACCACCCAGGGGTCACCACATGGCAGCCCAAAAGAAGCTACAAGTGGCATATACGTCAGTTATAGGTGGAAGACAAGTAAACAATTTGATTGGGCAAGATCGACAAATGAGAGGGTGTCATGTGGCCCAATCAGTGAGCGCCGCATGGCACCCTATGGATGCCCAATTAGGGCCCAAGACCAAAGAAAAGAAAAGAAAATTATATATAGGTCGGGCCGACCGATGATGGATCCAGAAACTGGACTGGCTTACGACCACATATTCTGGTCGTATCCCTAAAAAGTCTGATAGTCAACTTTAACCACGAGCCTGTACACGGACTTCCGTGCTTGAGTTAGATCAAAAAGGTAGCGGTGGTGCTAAACATGGCAGAGGTCACACCTATTTTGGTAGAGATTTCAACTATATAAAAAAATAGTTGGTATATGATGTAATTGGCGCCAAAGTGGGGGAGGCCCGCTGGCTCGACCTCGGGACCTCCCCAACATGGTACTCAATTTAAACAAATCATGTAACCAACCCGCCAATGGGTGGAGTTTGTAAACTCCGCGCCATAACCATTATTTAAACCCATATTTGCCAGAGCTCGGGGGGAAGTTATGCGCCCAACAATCCGACGACATGCTTTACAATGAAAATATAGGAGCAATAGTTGCAGGTTGTTGACATGCTTTATGAGGCGAAGAGCCCAGGAGGGCCTGGGATAAGCAGTGTCATAATTTCATGATTTGACAGTCATTTCTGCACATTTTCTCGCCACAAGTCTACTGATGTTGTCCATTTTTTCCAGTGTTGTATATCTCTCCGATATTTCAGATATATCGTCGAGATTTACATGAGGCCAATATATTGTTTGTAATATGTCACAACATATCCGACATATTGAATGTGTCGCGACATGTTCAATATGTCATGACATATTGTGAAAATATCGTGAGTCGATGACAAATATCGAGCTGCTGGAAAAATAGGCGTAAAAGTGCACAAAAATTGGTTTTAAAGGCAGGTTGCTTTTTTTCACTCATTTTTTCATTTCTAAGGTGTGAGAGAGCTAGAGAGGTGTGAGGGAAATCATTGTGCATCTATCCAAGGAGGAGAAAGCCAAGTATCTTGTTTCCATTAGCGAAGAGATCGTGAAGTGGGGATTCATCATTCAATCATTCAAACCATCAAGATTTCCAGGTATGATCCAAAAAGTTTTTCTTTCATTTGTTTGAAGTTTGAACTTTCCTTTTCTAGAATTAAGCTAGGGTTTGTAATGTGCCTCTTCTTGTTGTTTTTGAATGGAAGATTCAATCATTCCACCTTCATCTAGCTCTTTTTATTTAAGCTTTGCATTATTATATGTTTATTTTGGTTTTTTTTGTGCCATAGGTTTAATATTTTCACCTAAACAAAATGTCGAAGGCCTTGGATCCAATGTGGGAGTATGGTGAACAAGTAGAACTTCCCAATAAATAAATATTGACATGCAATCTTTGCGAAAAAAGAATTTATGAAGGAATTAGCTGCTTGAAATACCACCTTGCCAAAATAACTGGGTTTGATGTGGATATTTGTCTAAATAGTAGCTCGGAAATTATGCGTATTGCAAACCAATCACTCATTGATATGGCTAATAATAGGGATGCGACTGAGGCTTGCAAAAAATAACTTTAACTTGCAAGTAGAAACACTAGATAAAGTGCCTCTGAGGGGGGACCAATACCACAATCCCACTCCTCAGCCATAGGTCCCTCAACTTCTGTAGTCTGCTCATCAACCTTACCTTTCTTTGTGTCGAGGTCAACACCTGCGGGGAAACCTTCTATTCGGTCATTGATTAAAAGAAAAGAGACAGAGGGGGCCAACAAGCTTGTGGCCAAATGTTTTCTTTGGAGTGATATACCTTTTAACATTGTCAATAACCTCTTCTACCATTCCATGTTTGAAGTTACTGCAATTGTTGGCCCGAGGTATAGGGGCCCTTCCTATCAGGATTTGAGAGGGAGTCTCCTTCAAGAGGAAAAGGCCGATTGCACAGAAAGATTATCTCATCTCAAGGAAACATGGAAGACCACCAGATGCAGCGTGATGTAGATGGGTGCACTGATGGGAAGGGAAGGTCAATTCTAAACTTCTTGGTTAATTGTCCCAAGGGGACAATGTTTATCAAAACTGTTGATGCAAGTGCATATACAAAAGATGCACAATTATTATGTGAGTTGTTGGATGACTTTATCGGAGAGATAGGCCTGCAGTATGTTGTCCAAGTCACCACGGACAATGTTGCTAATTATGTTGTTGTTGGGAGGATGCTTACAGAGAGGTATCCATCCTTGTACTGGAGTCCTTGTGTCACCCATTGCATTGATTTGATGCTAGAGGACATAGGAAAACTTCCTTGGATCAAGGAAATCATTGATTCAACTCAAAGTGTGACAATATATATATAATCATACATTTGTTCTTTCATTGGTGAGACAGTTCATAGGGAACATAGAGTTGGTGCGTCCCGCGATCACACGTTTTGCCACCAGCTTTATTTCTCTTCAGTCACTCCTCAAGAGTATGTTGGAGTTACATAGAATGTTTCTTTCTGATGAGTGGGTTGCTTGTGTCTATAGCACCAAACAAGATGGGCAAGCCATAGCCCAACTTGTGGGACATGAACAGAGATTCTGGAGTGGATTAGGCGAGGTATGTACCATTAGTGAACCTTTGGTAAAGGTTCTTTGAATGGTTGATGGTGAGAAGCCTGCAATGGGCTACTTGTATGAGGCCATGGATAGGGCCAAGGAAGCTATCTACTAGTACTATGAGGACAAGGGGGAGGAAGGACTCACCAAGAGAGCTCAAATATGGGGTGTGATTGATGAGCAATGGAATAACACTCTCCATCGTCCCATTCATGCAACAGGGATCTACCTCAACCCTGCATTCGCTTATGCTTGTGGATTTAATTTTGATGGTGAGGTCATTGATGGTTTCCTCTAGTCTGTTCAGAGGATGGTGTTGAATCTAGCTGAATGCTCAGATATTTCTAAAAAGAATGAGATATATAGGATGGCATTCAGGATGTTGGGCTATGATATGGCTATCCAAGATAGGACCACAAGGATGCCAGGTAAGCTTCAATTTCAATTTTTTTTTATTCCTTTCTATATATTATATATGACATTTATTACTTGATGGAAATCTGAAATATAATCCGCTGTCTTCCTTTCATTTTATTCATTGTAGATGTATGGTGGAAACACTATGGTGAAAAGCTCCCAGATTTGCAAAAACTAGTCGTTCGGGTGCTTAGTAAAACTTGTAGTTCTTCAGGGTGTGAGCGCAATTGGAGTGTCTTTGAAAAGATACACTCCAAGAAGCGCAAAAGGTTAGAAATTGTTAAAAAATGCAACAATCAAAATTTAAATTGTTTATATTTTTTTTTAATTTGAATTTTTACAATTTACTATTTACCATCACTAACTATGGCTCTCAATGTTCATATAGGTTAGGTACCCAACACCTTAATGACTTGGTTTATGTCTACTACAATATAAGGTTGTGGGTGAAGCAACTTGACAAAGAACCTGACATAGAGGCCATTTTATTGGATGACATTGACACCACTAGTTAGTGGAGAGTGGAGATTCAGGAGCCTGTGATGGAGGAGGCACCCGAGTTGTTGGAGGAGGAGCATGCAGATGATTTGAGGGAAAAGGCGAAAACGGAGGAGGAGGAGGAGGATGTTCCACTTCCAGTGGATATAGAAGCCGAGGAGGAAATTGATCTTTCGGTGCAGCCAATGCCGCCACCACCTCCATGGAGAGCCATACCTGGAGTCGGACTTGGGTCTGTTGGGATTGGGAGGAGGAAACACACTTTTCCTTCCACCTCATCCCCATCACTTACCACCTCAGATGGATCATCTGGAGCAGTGGGATCTTCCACTGAGTACCTCCACGACCACCTACTACTTCTAGAGGAAAAGTGGTGCCTTTTGCTCGAAAAAGGAGTAGAGCGACACAACCTAGAGGGAATCAATGATTTGGATTCCTATGATCTATCATTTTCATTTTATTATGTACTATTTAGTATCTAGATGCCTCATGATGATTCATCTCATGAGATACATTTATTTTGATCATTTGATGTGATTTTCTATCATCCTATCAGGAACATGTTTCAAAATTTTCAGTTTAGTAACGATATGTGACCACTTGAAATCTTATTCATATTATTTATTAGTTTTATTTTCATATTTATGTAGAAATGTGTCTATTTGATGTTGTTGTTGTTTTACATGTTTAAAAAATTGAAAAAAATGAGTGTTTTTGTATTTTTTTGAGGTCTTGCGACATTTTCCGAGATATTTCGCTATTTTCCGTCGATGTCAATGACAAGTTACATTTCAGACTCTCGCCGATACTTTCCCAAAGACGAGATATACATCATTGGTTTTTTACATGTGGGTAACAGATCAGAAGGCCATTTCAGACTTGAGGTATAATGATGTATTTATGCCAATTTTATTGCTGAGAACAACATAAAGCCTCTCCACTTTGAAGCGGGCTCAAAGACGTAGTCCATTGTTGGACGAACTCCATTATCAAGATATTGTTTCATTTAATTTCTCTTCTCCATTACTATTTCTTTAATTATTATTGTATGTAAGCTTCATTCCACATTCTTTTAAGCAATTCTTTTTAACAAGTCATGGAATATAAGATCATGAATCATGTTGGTATCAAAGTAGTCTTCTTTGACTTGAACTGTGAGTGTGAATATTTACCAGGGCCAAGCTCAAAGAAGGTGAAGGAAAACTTAATACTTTCAACCTAGAGATTGGACGTGCAACTCGAAGAGGGAAAATGGAGGATGAA
The DNA here is from genome assembly GCA_010110895.2 of Picea sitchensis. Lineage (NCBI taxonomy): Eukaryota > Viridiplantae > Streptophyta > Pinopsida > Pinales > Pinaceae > Picea > Picea sitchensis. The sequence continues at coordinate 48,513 of SNQJ01S0076314.1, forward strand.
GAACTTCGTTCAGAGTATGAGAAGAATTTTCACAAGGATTTCTACTACATGTCAGATATGGTAGAAAAATTGTTTGCAGATTACGAGAAGAGAGTGGAAAAGAAGGAGAAGAAGAAAGTTAAAGAAGAGGATAATGCTTCAGTGAACCATGGAAGTGGAGGATATCCTCCTGAGCCTCCATCACCATATTCAAGTTCAAGCTCTTCTTCCTCTTCCTCTCATTCTCATCATTCTCAACATTCTAGTTTTCATCCAAGTACTTCTAAAAATCCATTGTTGAAACTAGATGTGAAATTTAATTTTCCCATGTTTAATGGAGAAGCTAATGCAGATAAGATTAATAATTCGATCAAACAAATCAAAGTTTAATGTCATATTCAACAAATCGAAGAGGAAGAGGCGAAGATCTAGTTGTCTTCTCTTTGGATGTAAGGTGATGCAGGAGCATCGCGACTACCAAAGCCAGCGTGGAGCTAGCGCATGTGTTTCGAACACATGACATATATGCTTGATGACTTTTTGAAATTTTCATTAAAGGTGAAGCGCCAAACCTTTAATGAATCTTTTACGAAGGAGCGCCTTTTGTATGTTGTATCAGACCTCGAGCCATACGCTCTTGTCTGAAATAAATAGGAGGCATTTAATAGATTTAATGCAGGTAGATAGGATTTAAGTCTAGATTTGATAGTTTAGAGATTCGTGAGGGAAAACGAATATAGACACCCTCCTTTGTATCATTGTAACATTATTAAGAAGCATTCAAAGAAGAAAAGAGCAAGCAGAGAAATTGTGAAGAACACCCATGTACAGATGTTATTGAATTAATAGAAGACAGTTCTGATTCAATTTCATGGTTGGTGTTGTTTCTCTGTGTATGTTGTTTATGTGCTCATAATGTTTGTTTTCTGGATATGCATTTGTTTTGAATATACCGTGTATGTGGTTTCATAGTTGAATTGAAAATTGTGAGAGCAAGACATTAGTTTCAATTGTTTCTCTATTCTGAGCCAAGAGATTCCTGCAAGGAGTGCGGTGGAATTTGTCCGCAAGGAGTGCGTGACTGCAGGGTTCAGATAGAGGGAACTTTTGTTCTAAGTTCTCTGAAGTGAAAATTTGGCAACGGAGCCGTGCAAGGGGTGCGCAGGCCGGACAAAGACTCAGAGTTGCGATTCTGAGCAAGGATGTTGAAGACTACTGCCACCGGAGTGCGCAGAGTCAAACAACTTCAACCTTCGAGTTGTCGAAGAATTGCCGCAAGGAGTGCGAGCAAAGGTAGTTCTTGCCGAGGACTTAAGGTCGAAGCAAGCTCAGGAGGGATAGGTTTCCAAGGTCGTTGAAGAACAACGGAGCCAAGTTGTGCGAACAGGTCCAAGGGAAGCATCGCAGGTTAGCAAGAGAATAGGTGAGTGAGTCTCAACAGGGAGGCACGTCGTAAAATATCGTGGGTTTACTGAAGAAAGAACGAGCGGACGAAATCTTCGGGGAGCTTCTGCGAAGTTCCGTGGACCGTTGGATCCTACGGAGGGGCGAGAAGATTATCAGCGCAAACAAGAGGAGGCTCGAAGCTCAGAAGGGCGAGAGCCGTTGATTTGAGTTATAAGTAGTCGTCGGATCCGCATGTGGCATCGCATATCGGGGATTCGCAAGGTGAAGCGCCAAGGGTTCGCAGCTAGAATTGCGATATCGCGATCCGCGATATCCCGAGAGGATCAGAACCGTTGATCGTGTGGGACGCGTGTCAAGAGATCCCAAGGAGCGGGGTTCGGAGAATCGGGGTTCTCAACGACAGAGAACGCTTGCATGTTGGATTCGCGATCCGCGATATCCCGATGGTGACGTGGCAGTGTGGGACCACAGGTGCTGGTGGAGTACAGGTGGCATCACATCGGGGATCGGGGAAAAACAAGTCCCGAGTCCATCGACGTCAGGACTCGCGATCTCGCGAGTTCCGAAAACCCCGATAGAATTATAGAAGGTGGAGCCGTCAAATCCACACGTGTATCGGGGAATAGGCACATCAGGGTTCGGAGGTTGGAGCTGCAACTTGTCGACATCGCGAGTAGCGATTTTCCGATGGGGAGAAATCCAATAGAAAAGGAGAAGAAAGTCAGCGATTGACCCGGATCGGGATTCGGAGAATCATAAGGTGTAAGGATTTTAACTATAGAATTCGCGAAATCGCGAATTTCGATTTCCCGATCAGTAAGGGAGATCAGTAGAGGAGCTACTGTGGGTAAAGAATTCCCGATAGGGAATTAGGGGAGCATTGACGCTCTTCGGGCCGAGGTTAGAGAAGGTCCTGGTGATCGCGAACGTGTTGCTGGGCGCGTCTGCATCAAGTGGTATCAGAGCGGGGATTTACTCTCTGTTTTCTGTAGCAGAGAAGGAAAGGAAGAATTCACCATGCCGCCCAGAAGGGAAAGACAGTCACCTGACCCAGAAGACAGGGAGGTGAGAAGAAGAGGTAGGCCGGCAGGAAATCCAGAAATGGAGCGGCAGATGAGAGATCTCCGAGCAAGGCTTGAGGAGATGGAAACAACTCAGAGACGCGGAGTTGGTGCAGGGGATCTTAGTGATTCCGAAGTGGAAGAGGAAGCTGGACATGAAGAAGAGGTCACAGCAGAAGACGCATCAACCGAACGGTTGATCAAGGCTATCGCCCGAATGAATTCAAAGACAAAAATGGACATTCCAGTCTATGAGGGGAGTCTGGATGCAGAAGAGCTGTTGGATTGGATTAGAGCTCTTGACACCTACTTTGATTATGAGGATATCGAAGAGGATAAAAAGGTCAGGCATGCTGTCACAAAATTAAAGGGACACGCAACATTATGGTGGGACGAGCTTCAGGTAGATAGACGTTCCAAAGGCAAACAAAAGATCAAAAGATGGGATCGAATGATTGCTAAAATAAAGTCAAAATTCATCCCAAGGGACTATCAGATCACACTGTTTAGGAGAATGCAAAACCTGAGACAGAAGTTGATGACGGTGAAGGAGTATACCGAAGAATTCTACAAGCTCAATATCAGAGTAGGTCATCGGGGGAGCGATGATGAAAAAGTTGCCAGGTATATGAATGGCCTGAGGTATGAAATTCAGGATGAATTAAGTATGGAATCCATCCGAACAGTTGAGGATGCTTATCTGATGGCTCTGAAAGCCGAAGAGAAGCTGAGCCGAAAGCAAGGACAGTGAGGGCGAGGCAAGAGTCAGCCCAGAGGTAAGACGGTTGCCCAGGAGAAATATCAGAAGCCCAAGGAGGAATGGAAGAAACCTCAAGGTAACGTTGAGAGAGGTGGAACCTCACAGCGAGGACCACATGCTGAACAGAGGGCGTAGCATACCGAGCAGGGTGGCGGTTATGCTGATGCAAAGACTTTTCCTCGTACCAGAGGTAGCGGAAGAGGCCGAGGTGGAGTAATCACATGTTTCACATGTGGGAAAAATGGGCACAAGTCATTCGAGTGTCCAGAGAAAAAGAAAGACAGTGGAGAAGCTCACATCACTGAAGCGCAGAAGCATGATGCTGAGAATGAAGATGCAGGGAGCGGAAGATCGCTTGGGATGCATAAAGTCCTTTTGACACCCGAAAAGGAGGTGGAGGACCCAGCTCAAAGAAGCCGACTGTTTAGAACCGCATGCAAGACCAAAGACAGGAAATGCAAGGTCATTGTGGACAGCGGAAGTACAGATAATCTCGTTTCTACCAAGATGGTGGAGAAGCTAGAGCTGGAGACAACAGATCACCCGAGTCCATATAAAGTTTCATGGCTACAAAAGGGACATCAGGTGAGTGTCACTAAACAGTGTTTAGTTGAATTTAAAATAGGAGGATATAATGATAAGATACTATGTGATGTTATTCCCATGGATGTATGTCATTTATTGCTGGGTAGACCGTGGCAATATGACAGAAATGTAGTTCATGATGGGAGAATGAACACATATACCCTGGAAAAAAATGGGAGAACCCATAAGTTGCTTCCGATAAAGGACAAAGAGGTGAAGCCGGAAGTAAACAGCACAATACTTCTTATGAGTGGGAAGGAGCTTCTTTCAGAAATGGAGAAGAATGAAGATCCACAATTCTTTGTTGTCCGAAAACCGAGAATTGTTCTGACAAGCACAAGAATGGATGATTTGCCAGTTGAGGTTCAGGAACTGCTGGAAGAGTTCGCTGACATCATAGTGGACGAATTACCTCATTCGTTGCCATCGATGAGAAGTGTGAGTCATCACATAGACCTCATACCGGGAGCAAGTTTGCCGAATAAAGCCGCGTACAGGTTGATGCCACAAGAGAATGAGGAGGTCAAGAGGCAGGTCCAAGATTTGATGGACAAAGGATTGGTCAGGGAGAGCTTGAGTCCATGTGCTGTACCGACAGTGCTCAGTCCGAAGAAAGATGGAGGCTGGAGGATGTGTACCGACTCAAGAGCGATCAACAAGATAACCATCAGGTACAAATTTCCACTGTCGAGAATGGATGATCTGATGGATTGCCTGAGTGGGGCAAATTATTTTTCAAAGATAGATTTGAAAAGCGGATACCACCAAATTCGCATGAGGGAAGGCGATGAGTGGAAGACAGCCTTCAAGACCAACGAAGGACTGTATGAATGGCTAGTCATGCCGTTTGGCTTGACGAACGCGCCAAGTACTTTTATGAGGCTGATGAATGAAGTCCTGCGGGAGTTCATTGGAAAGTTCGTCATCGTGTATTTGGACGACATACTGATTTATAGCAAATCAGAGGCTGAACATTTGAAGCATTTGGCCATTGTGATGAGGAAGCTACAGCAGGAGAAGTTGTTGATCGACATGAAGAAATGTTCGTTCATGCAGACAGAACTCATTTACTCGGGGTTTGTCATATCGGCAAATGAATTGAAGATGGATCCAAGTAAAGTGGAGGTAATTAAAGGTTGGCCATCACCGAGAAATATTTTCGAGGTGAGAAGTTTCCATGGTTTGGCTAGTTTCTACCGAAAGTTCATTAGGAATTTCAGTGGAATTAGTGTAGCGATGATGGACACAGTGAAGAAGTGGCATAAGACTTTTCACTGGACAGCAGAGGCAGAGAAGAGCTTCAATCTGTTGAAGCGAAAGATCACAGAGCAACCAGTGTTGGTGTTGCCAGATTTTCAGAAGACATTCCAGGTGAAATGTGATGCAAGTGGCTTTTCCATAAAAGTAGTCTTGAGCCAAGAGGACAGACCAATTGCATATTACAGCGAGAAGTTGGATGAAGCAAAACTGAAGTACTCCACGTATGATAAGGAATTTTATGCTATCATACAAGCGTTGAAGAAGTGGAGGCATTACTTGATCCCAAAGGAATTTGTATTGTATAGTGATAACCATGCATTGCAGTTTGTAAGTCAACAAGAAAAGTTGAATCAGAAACATGCAAAATGGGTCGAGTATATGCAGAATTTTACATTTGTAATTAAACACATTTCAGGGACTGCTAACAAAGTGGCTGATGCTTTGAGCAGGAAATGTTTGCTGTTGCAGGAGTTCCGAGTCAGGACATTGGGTTTTGAAAACCTTAAGGACATGTATGCAGGAGATGCAGATTTCGGAGAAGCGTATGAAGCAGCTGAGAATCCAGTTCTTCGAGATCGGAGTTCTTGGATAGACTATATGATCCAGGAGGGGTTGCTATTCAGAGGCAATCAACTGTGCATTCCGAATTGCTCCATGAGGGAGGACTTGATGAAAGAAAAGCACAGTGGAGGCTTAGCAGGACATTTTGGCCAAGACAAGACCTTTGCGAAGCTGAGCGAATCATATTTTTGGCCAGGCATGCGAGCAGATGCAAGAGGTTTGTTGACAGGTGTCGAATTTGTCAGCATTCAAAAGGGAGAAAGAAGAATGCAGGTTTTTATCAGCCATTGCCCATACCCGAGAGGCCATGGGAGGCGATAAGCATGGATTTTGTATTAGGACTGCCGAGGACGCAGAGAGGTGTTGATTCCATCTTTGTAGTAGTGGATAGGTTCTCAAAGATGGCGCATTTTATTCCATGCCAGAAAACCAACGATGCGACTCACATCGCGAACTTATTTTTCAAGGAGATCATTCGACTCCATGGATTGCCAAGAAGTATAGTATCTGACAGGGATACCAAATTTATAGGGCATTTTTGGAGGACGCTATGGAAGAAGCTAGGGACTAATCTGGCATTTAGTTCGGCTTATCATCCACAGACAGATGGACAAACGGAAGTGGTCAACATAAGTCTGGGAGATTTGTTGAGAAGCTTGGTGACAGAGCACCACAGCAGTTGGGACCAGATATTACCACAGGCAGAGTTTGCGTACAATGATTCGGTGAATCGGAGCACAGGTAAAAGTCCATTTGAAATTGTATATGGCAAGCAGCCGAGGGGAGTATCTGAATTGCGAGATTCAGAACAAACTGCTACTAGAAGCGCAAGCGCTGAAGAATTCGCAGAGGCAATGAAGGAACTTCACGGTAAGGTAAAGCAGCGACTGGTTGATTCAAATCAGGAGTACAAACGCAGAGCGGACCAGCATCGGAGACAACTTCAATTTGAGGTTGGCGATCTAGTTCTGGCACACCTGAGGAAGGAAAGGTTCCCAAGGGGAACATACAACAAGCTAAAGATGAAGAAAATTGGGCCATGCAGAGTCCTGAAGAAACTGGGCGAAAATGCTTATGAAATTGAGTTGTCGGACGACATTGGAATATCGCCGACATTCAATGTGACAGATTTATATCCATATAAGGCTGAAGAAGCAGGAGCTGGAAGTGATGAACAGCGAGAAATCCAGTGGCAGAAGCAGATGCCGATTGCAGAGAAGCCGCAGATGGAGCGTATATTGGACAAGCGAGTAGGTAAGAAGACCAGGAGGAAGGAATACTTCGAGTATCTGGTGAAATGGAAGAACCACCCACTGGAGGATGCCAGCTGGGAAACAGAAGCAGTCATTCAAAAACATGGACAGACCGTGCAGGAGCTCATGGACAGGAGCCCATGAAAGTTTTCAAGCCGAGGAGTATGATGCAGGAGCATCGCAACTACCAAAGCCAGTGTGGAGCCAGCGCATGTGTTTCGAACACATGACATATATGCTTGATGACTTTTTGAAATTTTCATTAAAGGTGAAGCGCCAAACCTTTAATGAATCTTTTACGAAGGAGCGCCTTTTGTATGTTGTATCAGACCTCGAGCCATATGCTCTTGTCTGAAATAAATAGGAGGCATTTAATAGATTTAATGCAGGTAGATAGGATTTAAGTCTAGATTTGATAGTTTAGAGATTCGTGAGGGAAAACGAATATAGACACCCTCCTTTGTATCATTGTAACATTATTCAGAAGCATTTAGAGAAGAAAAGAGCAAGCAGAGAAATTGTGAAGAACACCCATGTACAGATGTTATTGAATTAATAGAAGACAGTTCTGATTCAATTTCATGGTTGGTGTTGTTTCTCTGTGTATGTTGTTTATGTGCTCATAATGTTTGTTTTCTGGATATGCATTTGTTTTGAATATACCGTGTATGTGGTTTCATAGTTGAATTGAAAATTGTGAGAGCAAGACATTAGTTTCAATTGTTTCTCTATTCTGAGCCAAGAGATTCCTGCAAGGAGTGCGGTGGAATTTGTCCGCAAGGAGTGCGTGACTGCAGGGTTCAGATAGAGGGAACTTTTGTTCTAAGTTCTCTGAAGTGAAAATTTGGCAACGGAGCCGTGCAAGGGGTGCGCAGGCCGGACAAAGACTCAGAGTTGCGATTCTGAGCAAGGACGTTGAAGACTACTGCCACCGGAGTGCGCAGAGTCAAACAACTTCAACCTTCGAGTTGTCGAAGAATTGCCGCAAGGAGTGCGAGCAAAGGTAGTTCTTGCTGAGGACTTAAGGTCGAAGCAAGCTCAGGAGGGATAGGTTTCCAAGGTCGTTGAAGAACAACGGAGCCAAGTTGTTCGAACAGGTCCAAGGGAAGCATTGCAGGTTAGCAAGAGAATAGGTGAGTGAGTCTCAACAGGAAGGCACGTCATAAAATATCGTGGGTTTACTGAAGAAAGAACGAGCGGACGAAATCTTCGGGGAGCTTCCGCGAAGTTCTGTGGACCGTTGGATCCTACGGAGGGGCGAGAAGATTATCAGCGCAAACAAGAGGAGGCTCGAAGCTCAGAAGGGCGAGAGCCGTTGATTTGAGTTATAAGTAGTCGTTGGATCCGCATGTGGCATCGCATATCGGGGATTCGCAAGGTGAAGCGCCAAGGGTTCACAGCTAGAATTGCGATATCACGATCCGCGATATCCCGAGAGGATCGGAACCGTTGATCGTGTGGGACGCGTGTCAAGAGATCCCAAGGAGCGGGGTTCGGAGAATCGGGGTTCTCAACGACAAAGAACGCTTGCATGTTGGATTCGCGATCCGCGATATCCCGACGGTGACGTGGCAGTGTGGGACCACAGGTGCTGGTGGAGTACAGGTGGCATCACATCGGGGATCGGGGAAAAACAAGTCCCGAGTCCATCGACGTCAGGACTCGCGATCTCGCGAGTTCCGAAAACCCCGATAGAATTATAGAA
>SNQJ01S0076314.1:57093-68204 GCA_010110895.2 Picea sitchensis
AGAAGAAAAGAGCAAGCAGAGAAATTGTGAAGAACACCCATGTACAGATGTTATTGAATTAATAGAAGACAGTTCTGATTCAATTTCATGGTTGGTGTTGTTTCTCTGTGTATGTTGTTTATGTGCTCATAATGTTTGTTTTCTGGATATGCATTTGTTTTGAATATACCGTGTATGTGGTTTCATAGTTGAATTGAAAATTGTGAGAGCAAGACATTAGTTTCAATTGTTTCTCTATTCTGAGCCAAGAGATTCCTGCAAGGAGTGCGGTGGAATTTGTCCGCAAGGAGTGCGTGACTGCAGGGTTCAGATAGAGGGAACTTTTGTTCTAAGTTCTCTGAAGTGAAAATTTGGCAACGGAGCCGTGCAAGGGGTGCGCAGGCCGGACAAAGACTCAGAGTTGCGATTCTGAGCAAGGACGTTGAAGACTACTGCCACCGGAGTGCGCAGAGTCAAACAACTTCAACCTTCGAGTTGTCGAAGAATTGCCGCAAGGAGTGCGAGCAAAGGTAGTTCTTGCTGAGGACTTAAGGTCGAAGCAAGCTCAGGAGGGATAGGTTTCCAAGGTCGTTGAAGAACAACGGAGCCAAGTTGTTCGAACAGGTCCAAGGGAAGCATTGCAGGTTAGCAAGAGAATAGGTGAGTGAGTCTCAACAGGAAGGCACGTCATAAAATATCGTGGGTTTACTGAAGAAAGAACGAGCGGACGAAATCTTCGGGGAGCTTCCGCGAAGTTCTGTGGACCGTTGGATCCTACGGAGGGGCGAGAAGATTATCAGCGCAAACAAGAGGAGGCTCGAAGCTCAGAAGGGCGAGAGCCGTTGATTTGAGTTATAAGTAGTCGTTGGATCCGCATGTGGCATCGCATATCGGGGATTCGCAAGGTGAAGCGCCAAGGGTTCACAGCTAGAATTGCGATATCACGATCCGCGATATCCCGAGAGGATCGGAACCGTTGATCGTGTGGGACGCGTGTCAAGAGATCCCAAGGAGCGGGGTTCGGAGAATCGGGGTTCTCAACGACAAAGAACGCTTGCATGTTGGATTCGCGATCCGCGATATCCCGACGGTGACGTGGCAGTGTGGGACCACAGGTGCTGGTGGAGTACAGGTGGCATCACATCGGGGATCGGGGAAAAACAAGTCCCGAGTCCATCGACGTCAGGACTCGCGATCTCGCGAGTTCCGAAAACCCCGATAGAATTATAGAAGGTGGAGCCGTCAAATCCACACGTGTATCGGGGAATAGGCACATCGGGGTTTGGAGGTTGGAGCTGCAACTTGTCGACATCGCGAGTAGCGATTTTCCGATGAGGAGAACTCCAATAGAAAAGGAGAAGAAAGTCAGCGATTGACCCGCATCGGGATTCGGAGAATCATAAGGCGTAAGGATTTTAACTACAGAATTTGCGAAATCGCGAATTCCGATTTCCCGATCAGTAAGGGAGATCAGTAGAGGAGCTACTGTGGGTAAATAATTCCCGATAGGGAATTAGGTGAGCATTGACGCTCTTCGGGCTGAGGTCAGAGAAGGTTCTGGTGATCGCGGACGTGTTGCTGGGCGCCTTTGCATCAGAAGGCACAACCTTTGTTTGGTGGGAGAGAAAACTTCAGAAAGGTAGTAAGCATAATGATAAACTCCTTTATTCATGGTCTGAGTTTATATCTTCTTTGAAAAAGAAATTTTATCCACTAGGTTCTGTTGAAAAATCCATGATGGAATGGAAAAATCTAAGACAGGGTAAAGGTTAGAGTGTTCAGAGTTTTAAAGAGGAATTTAGGAAACAAGCACTTGCATTAAATGTTCCTTTAGATTCTCATGAAACTTTGATTGAGTATATCGGTGCACTCCACAGTTACATTCGACATACATTGTTATTGTTTAACAATGTATCTCTTGTATTGTTTATGAATTAGAAAGGATGAGTTAGATTAAGAGTTAACCCTAAGAGTAAAACTAACTCAATGGAGGAATAGATTGGAGCTATAAAGGAAAGGGCAGGGCACACTCCTTATTCATTCTGGATTATTATCATTATTGCATTGGAGCTCTTGAGCACAATCAATTTTGAGGGTTTTGAGTCTAAAACCCTAGAGATACCCTAGAGATCAACTCGGTGGTGAAAGATCCCACCTTCCTTGATCCAGGCTTGGTCCCGGAGTTGAACTAATCCTCCCACACCATTCTATAGTGTTGCAGGTTGATTCTACAAACATTCACCAGGTTAGAGTGCAACCTAGGGGGTTTCCAGCTAGGGGGCGCACCATCTTGGAGGTTCTAGTTCGATTTGGAGGAAGCAACATGAATTTGGGAAATCTAGCACCTGGGTTCTCTTCGGAGGGTCCTTGACATCATTCCTGGTCTATTCCATAGGAGTTTATCCTTGCAGTTTATTTCTGTGACCTTGGCACGCATTGAGGAGGAAGAGGACGTCCTGCAGAAAGGTATTTTCAGTGTTTGGAGGGTCAAATCTTCATAGTTTTGGTTTGAGACTTCAGTATCATGGTAGCAGTGGCCCGATCTATGATCTGATGGAGTTTGATAGAATTTGGAGGTTTCTAGAGGGGAAAACGTACCCTCTTGACTTTATCAAACCAGGGGTTTCTAGCAACCAAATCTACATTCTGAGTGAGTTTTGGAGGATTTGGAGGTCAGGAGAGGGTAGGCCGAAACTTGAGGGTTTGGCAACATCCAGAGCAGGGCGCAACTCATCCAGTTGAGGAGGTTTGGCAGTGCATGGATCAAGTTCTTCTATCTTCAGTCAGATCTACTTGTTGGTGGCATTTGGAGGCTTGGATCTCTTCTATTACAGCCTTTGGGAGGCATTCTTATTGTATTGTTCTTCTTATTGTATCAGCTAGAAGCCCATTTTGTTATTATTAGGGCTTGCTCTTAGATCTGCAGTTCGCTTGTGTACGGGGACTTCTTACTATCTAAATAAAGGTCAGATCTGACATTTTGATTCTCCACTGGTGTTCTTATATCTCTTGTATTGTTTATGAATGTATGCTTTATATCTATTGGTCTATCAACATTGAATAATCCATACACATCTTACGGATACACCTGCAAACACATGAACAACATACCAATAGTAAACAATTAGTGTTATGAGAAAAACATTTGGTTCAGGAACATTACAATGGTATTAGAGCTTTTGATCCTCCTAGCCAGTGGGGTTAGTGCATGTAGAGGTTCAATGGCATTTACATGGGCAGACGCAGGAAACAGACACGTGAAGTAGAGGCCGAAATGGAAGGATCAGGTGAGGACAATGAGCCACAGATTCTAGCAATATTCGCCAAGGAGTTGCAACACTTTATAAACATGTCACAAAGCACCCTGGTACATCATCTACAGGAGAACCATGAAACAGTACGTAGGGGACAAGTAGAGATGACAAAAGCTTTGAGAAAGGTAAGTGAAAGCCAAGAGAGGGTATCACAACTCCTGATGCAGATGACTCATGGAGGAAAGGGTCCATAAATTTATCCCAACAGAGAAGCTATTGGATCTCATGGAGGGACTAGACAACAGCAAGAGAACAACCCCCACTATCACACTGAGGGACAAAGCTATTGAGGAGATGCACCAGTAGGACAGACATACAACAGGTCCACTCCTAGACCCTTTCTCCCTACATTCTTGGATACTCATCCACAACATAACTATGAGGATGAGATTGAGGATAATTTTGAGCAGTATGTCAGGGAGTATCATGCCCTAAGTGCAGGGTTTCAAAGACAGGTCACATTAGATCAGTATTGCAGGATCAAATTTCGGGGCAAACTGAAACAGTATTAGAGGCCCAACTACGAACTGGAGCGTAGAGTAGGCAAAATAGAGATCCCTTATTTTGATGGATTTGCTAAGGTGACAACACAAGCATGGGTGTAGAAGTTGGATACCTACTTACAGCTTAACCCCATGAGAGAGATGGATGTCATCAAGTTTGACACCATGTACCTAGATGGAAAGGCTCATGATTGGTGGTATCATGGGTTAACCACATTGGGACATAATCAGATGACATCTTACACAGAGTTCACACAGAGGCTCATTGACAGATTTGACCAAGGGGATATGGAGCGACCTTTTAGGGAGCTCACATAGCTCAGATAGACAGGATCATCGGAGGCTTACATAGAGGAGTTCCAGAGGCTGGAAGTGACGGTACAGGATGTGTCTCAAGCGAGACTCATGATGCTTTTTACAAAAGGGTTGATGGAACCCTTGAGGGGTTGGGTCAAGGCCTTTAAGCCTACCAACTTGCATGATGCCATATGGAATACCAGAGACTTGGGTTTGGCAGCTAAGACGAGATTCACCCCTAGACCTCCCAATCAAGGGGGTAGAGAGAAAAGACCTCCTATTAACCAAGGGGGAAGCGACCCAAGGGGGTTTGATCGAGGAAGGGGCAGGATGGATGAGCCCACTAGGAGTGAGCTGAGGAGGAAGCAACTGTGTTTCACTTGCAAGGAACCATGGGACCCAACACACAAGTGCATGGGTAAAGGCAAAGCCCACTATATTGAGGTGATCGCAGATGATGAGGATGAGGATTTCGGCCACATACAGAACATGGAGGATGAAACTCCAGGACAGATAGAAGAAGAGGATGTTGGTCATGGCCCTGCAACAGATGAGAGGGTAACCATTTCATCCATCAGTGGAGTACCAAAATTCAACACCTTCAGGATGAGAGGGGTGTTACAGGGGAAGAAGGTTTCAGTCCTCATTGATGGAGGTGCTTCACAAAAATTCATTGACTCAACATTACTGCAAAGAAGACACATACTGACAGTAGAATTTGAGGGATTTCGTGTGGAAGTAGCAGGTGGACGTACCATGCCTTGTGATAGGTACATCCCAGGGATGAAACTCACCTTGGGAAGACATGAGTTAGCACAATATTTTTATGTGATGGATCTTCCAGACACCAACATCATCCTAGGAGTACAGTGGCTTAGTACATTGGGGTCAATCACCACAAACTACAAAACCATGGAGATGTCTTTCACAGAAGAAACAAGGAAGAAGGTGGTTCTCAGGGGTATGACAGGCAACACACCAAGGGTTGTGACAACAAAGCGCATGGAGGACATCTTCCAGAGAGAAGACATCGCTTATGCAGCAGAATGCAGAATTTCAGTTAGAGTGGAAAAAAAGGGGGAAACACACTACACACCAGAGATCAAGAAGATCATGGATAGGCACAGCAAGTTCTTTGAGCCTATACCACCAGGAGCACCACCAGATAGGGGGTTCGAGCACATCATAGAGTTAGAGGAGGGTGCGAAACCTGTCATCACCACTCCTTACAGGCACCCCAAGAAGTACAAGGACGAAATTGAAAAGGCAATCAAGGAATTGTTGGATATGGGTCACATCAAGCTGAGCTCCATTCCTTTTGCATCTTCAGTAGTGCTAGTGACAAATAAGGATGGAACAATGCGCATGTGCATTGATTACAGGGCCCTAAACAAGAAGACCATCAAAAACAGATACCCCATCCCACGGATTGATGATCTATTGGATGAGCTCCATGGGGTAGTTTATTTCACTAAGATTGACTTGCATTCCAGCTATCATCAGATTAAAATGAGGGAGAAAGACATTTCCAAGACTGCTTTCCGGTGTCACTATGGAAATTATGAGTTTCTAGTCATGCCTTTTGGGTTGACTAATGCACCATCCACCTTCCAATTGTGCATGAATCATTTGTTCAACAAGAAGCTAATGAAGTTCTTATTATTCTTCTTTGATGATTTATTGATCTACAACAAGACTTGGGAGGAGCACCTTCAACATGTGGAACAGATTCTGACTATCATGGAGGAGCAATCTTTATATGCAAAGGAGTCTAAATGCGAATTTGGGATGACAAAGGTCCTTTATTGAGGACACATTATCAGAGTAAAGGGGGTACAGGTACATTAGGAAAAGATACAAGCCATCATCGACTGGCCCACACCAAAGACACTCACTGAGTTGAAGGGGTTTTTGGGCATCTGCTGCTACTACAGGAGGTTTGTCAAAGGATTTTCGCAACTGTGTGCACCTTTGACCGATTTGACCAAGAAAGGGGCTTTCACATGGAACCCAAAAGCATAGGCCACCTATGAAGAAAGTAATGAGTACATGCCCGGTATTGGCACTTCCAGATTTCACACAACCCTTCACAGTAGAGTGTGACGCATCAAGGGTAGGCATTGGAGTCGTACTAATACAAAAAAAGCATCCAATTTTCTATGAAATCCGAAAGTTGAGATGTCCTAAGCTCCTCTACACCATCTATGAAAAAGAAATGCTAGCCATCATTCATGCATTGGCTAAGTTCAGGTAGTATTTAGTGGGAGAAAAATTTGTTGTGAGGACAGACCACAACCGCCTCAAGTACTTCCTGGACCAGAAGGACTTGAATGAAAGGCAACAGAAGTGGGTGAGCAAGATATAGGCCTATGACTTCGACATAGAATTTGTCAAGGGGAAGAATAATGTGGTAGAAGACGATTTGTCCAGGAGACCATTGGTTTATGCCATGACTGATATTTCAGTAGACTAGAAGGCCCACCTCTTGGTGGAGTATTCGAAGAACAAATTTGCTTGTGAAGTAATGGATGGGCAAGTGATAGATGACAATTTCAGGATTATGGATGACATCATTTACTACAAGGGCCGAATTTTCTTGGTTCTCGAATCATCTTTCAAGGCCAAGGTGTTATAGGCATGCCATGATTCACCAGTAGCAGGGCACCAAGGGATCGTCAAGACACACAGACAGGTACGAGAGAGGTTTGCTTGGAAGGGTCTAAAAGAAGATGTGATGAACCACATCAAGGAGTGCAGCACTTGCCAGGCCAACAAAGATGAACACACTCACCCAGCAGGACTACTACAGCCACTTCCCATTCCGGAGCAGAAGTGGGAGAGCATATCCATGGAATTCATCACAGGGTCGCCCAAGGTACAGGTCAAGGATTGCATTTTCGTAGTAGTGGACAGGTTAACAAAATTTGCACACTTTTTTTCCATTGCCACAGATTTCAGTGCAGCACAGGTTGCGGACGTATTCTTCAGGGAAGTTTTCAGATTGCATGGGTTGCCCAAAACCATAGTGAGTGACCGAGATAGCAGGTTCATGAGCACTTTTTGGCAGGATCTCTTCAGACTAGTAGGTACGGCCTTGACACCTAGTACTAGTTATCACCCACAGATGGATGGTCAGATAGAGATAGTCAACAAATGGGTTGAAGGCTACCTCAGAAACTATGTGGCCAGACAACACAAGGCATGGGTCAAATGGCTTCACTTGGGAGAATATTGTTACAACACCACTCACCATATGTCCATTGGTATGCCTCCATTCAGGGCCTTATATAGTTATGACCCTCTCTCCTTTGTAGAGATTGCTTTTGGTGACAGCAGGGATCCCATGGTTTAGGACTAGATTCAGCAGAGTTAGGACATCCTCAGGGAATTGAAGGATCACCTACAGAGGGCATAGAATCAACAAAAGGTATAGGCAGACAAGCACAGAGTTGAGCGCACCTTTGAGGTCGGGGACTTGGTTTATTTGAGGCTCCATCCGTACCGACAAGCATCAATCAAGAGAAGTGGTGCAGAAAATCTCCAGCCCCGTTTCTTTGGTCCATATAGAGTCAGCAGGAGGGTAGGGGCCATAGCTTATGAGTTGGATCTACCCTAGGACAGAAAAATACATAATGTCTTTCATGTTTCGTGCTTGAAGAGGGCCATCGACAAGCACATCACTCCTATCGAGCAATTGCCACCCATGGATGAAGAAGGACAGTTGGTATTGATACCAGAGGAGATATTGGAAGTCAGGGAGAGGAAGCTAAGGAAAAAGCATCAAAGAGTATTTGGTTAAGTGGAAGAACCTACCTGTTGAGGATGCCACGTGGGAAGGAGAGCAGTTGATCCAAGAGACAAGTTCATAATTGCTTGTGGGCAAGCAATTTCTAGTGGGGGAGACTGTAATGTCCCCCACCTCTTGATGAAGAGGGTTGGAGAGACTCAATGGTCTAGCTTTCCCCACTAGACTATAGTCTCAGGTATATTGGGGTCAAAGTCAACTAGGAATTGTAATATTCTAAATTTAAGTTGACTTTGTGGAAAAAGGGTAACTCAACGAAGAATTAGAAAGGATGAGTTAGGTTAAGAGTTAACCCTAAGGGTAAAACTAACTCAACGGAGGAATAGATTGGAGCTATAAAGGAAATGGAAGGGCACACTCCTTATTCATTCTGGATTATTATCATTCTTGCATTGGAGCTCTTGAGCATAATCAATTTTGAGGGTTTTGAGTCTAAAACCCTAGAGATCAACTCGGTGGTGAAAGATCCCACCTTCCTTGATCCAGGCTTGGTCCTGGAGGTGAACTACTCCTCCCACAACATTCTATAGTGTTGCAGGTTGGTTCTACAAGAATTCACTAGGTTAGGGCGCAATCCAGGGGGGTTTCCAACTAGGGGGCACACCATCTTGGAGGTTCTAGTTCGATCTGGAGGAAGTAGGAGGAATTTGGGAAATATAGAACCCGGGTTCTCTTCGGAGGGTCCCTGGCATCATTCCTAGTCTATTCTAGAGGAGTTTATCCTTGCAGTTTATTTCTGTGAGCTTGGAACGCATTGAGGAGGAACATGACGTCCTGCAGAAAGGTATTTTCAGTGTTTGGAGGGTCAAATATTCATAGTTTGGTTTGAGACTTCAGTATCATGGTAGTAGTGGCCCGATCTATGATGTGGCGTAGTTTGATAGCATTTGGAGGTTCCTAGAGGGGAAAACGTACCCTCTTGAATTTATCAAACCAGGGAGGGTGCAATCCAGTTTAGGGATTGGCCATTTGGAGGAGCAACATTGCTCATATCAGCTTGAGATTGATTCCAGGGGTTTCTAGCAACCCAATCTACATTCTGAGTGAGTTTTGGAGGATTTGGAGGTCAGGAAAGGGTAGGCCGAAACTTGAGGGTTTGGCAGCATCCAGAGCAGGGCGCAACTCATCCAGTTGAGGAGGTTTGGCAGTGCATTGATCAGGTTCTTCTATCTTCAGTCAGATCTACTTGTTGGTGGCCTTTGGAGGCTTGGATCTCTTCTATTGGGAGGCATTCTTATTGTATTGTTATTCTTATTGTATCGGCTAGAAGAACATTTTGTTATTATTAGGGCTTGCTCCCAAATATGCAGTTCTCTTGTGTACGGGGACTTCTTACTATCTAAATAAAGGTCAGATCTGACATTTTGAATCTCTATTGGTGTTCTTATATCTCTTGTATTGTTTATGAATGTATGCTTCATATCTATTTGTCTATCAACATTGAATAATCCATACACATCTTATGGATACACCTACAAACACATGAACAACATAACAACAGTAAACAATTAGTGTTCTGAGCAAAAAATTTGGCTCAGGAACATTACATCAGCCATAAATTACAACAGTTAGAATAAGGGAAAGAACTGATCTTGTAGATCTTCTGGATGAAGCTTATGGAGGCTCTTGGGAGAAAATCTCTTTAATCTCTATTGTACTTTGGAGGTGCTATCAACGACATCTTCCATTCTTTTATATATTTCTAGATCTGCTCTTCTATTGTAAGGAGGTTACCTATTTTAGTAAATAAATACAGATCCAAGTTTGTGGATATTCTTGTTGTTATTTCTATTAGCTTCATTGTTGTTAAATTTCATTTTCACCATTGCAAATTATTTGTGCCATAAAAATCCACATCAAACCTCAATATGAGCTCAAGTAAGCCACAGATGCGAACTATTTGACAAAACCCCTCAACCAAAAAACCATAAAAAACTAAACATTCCACACCAATCCACTTGGGGATCTTACAGTGGTATCATAGCATTGAATCCTCCCAGCCTACAAGGGTTTGCTAATGAAAGGTTACAAGATGAGAAGGAAGGACAAAGTGGGCGAGGAACCAAAAACGAGATGGGGGAAATACAAGAATCAAGAGATGGTACTGATAGGGATGTGCCAATTGAGTTGGAAACAATAACACAAGAACTACAATGCTCCATTGACAAGACACAATTTATCATGCAACACCATTTGGATGAGACACAAGAGCGCTTATCTAGGGGACATGTTGATGTCAAAATAGCATTGTCAGCTATAGAACAGGGATAGGAGTGCTTGGTCACCACTTTGGAAGCAGGGAAGGACAAGATTTCACATCTTCTCATGCAAATGGTACATAGCAAGGAACCACAAATTAATGAAGGAAATAATGGGGCTAGTGGATCTCAAGGAGGAGAAAGGTATCATGCAGAGACTAGCTACAGGGTCCACACTAAGGGGCAAAGTCTATTTGGGGGCGCAACCAACAAGGCACCAATGAGTAGCAGAACAATGCCCAGGCTTTACATGCCATGTTTCTTAGACACACAGTAGGAGGATGCCAATATTCCAGGGCATGTGGAGGTGGAAGAAAACTTTGAAGAGTATGAGAGGGAATATGCAGCCTTTAGTGCAGGATTAAGGAGACAAGTTTCATTGGGAGAGTATTGTGGGATCAAATACAAAGGTCGACCTAGAGAGTTTCATAGGGGTAATAATGATTTGGGGCGCAAGGCAGGAAAAATGGAGATTCCCACCTTTGATGGATCAACCAAAGCTTCTGCAAAGGCATGGGTATAGAAATTGGATGCTTATTTGCAGTTAAACCCCATGATGGAGGTGGATGCCATTAAATTTTCCACCCTATACTTGGAAGGAAGGGCCCATGAGTGGTAGTACTATGGGATGACTACTTTGGGACATGCACACATTACTTCTTTTGCATATTTCACACAAAGACTCATAGATAGGTTTGATCAAAGGGATCTAGAGCTTCATTTCCACGAGCTTGCCAAACTTAAACAAACAAGCACATCTGAAGCATGCATTGAAGAATTTCAGAGGCTAGCAGTCTTGGTTCCATATGTATCAAAATCCAGATTGATGATGCTCTTTTATGAAGGGTTGACATAACCATTGCGTGGATGGGTCAAGGATTTTAATCCTAATACACTTCAGGATGCAATATGGAGGAATAGGGACTTGGAAGGGGAAACTTCTAAAAACAAATTC
>SNQJ01S0076315.1:9208-27867 GCA_010110895.2 Picea sitchensis
TTTTTTTAATATATATTTGTTTTTAAAATGTTGTTTTTTTTAAATTTTAATTCTTTTTTGTTTTTTTGTTATGTTTTTAATTGATTAAAAAAAAATGAATTATATGTTTTTGCTAAATATTTAAAAATAGTGTTATTTAACTACAATTGTTTTCTATGTATTGAAGTAAAGGTAAAAAAATGTGTTAAAAATGATATTTTCCACTATATTTAAAAAGTATGGAACCATAAATTAATTAAGAACACATAATTATATGAAAAAACCTGATTTAAAAAAATAAATGGTGTACAACATTTTTAACATTGGATGAAGCATGGAGGTGAATTGACCAGATGGCGTTAGAGTTTTGCGACTCACACACCCCAGAGGCTCACAAGCCGCCTACTGCGGTCACGATCCTTTCGTCCCTCTAAGCTCCCTACTCCAGCTCTTTTCTGCCCTCTTCCCCGACTTGACCTCAGACTGGACGCGCCTTTCCCCCCTCCACTTCCCCTCCACTCACTCTTGCCTCCTCTCCCTGCGCAGTCTACAACGTTCTAATTTTTCCTCCTGTTTTCTCTCCCCACAATAGTAGGGGATGACCCGTCAACAGTTACGGTTTACATATGGCAACCTACGATGATGAGTTGGACTACTCCTTGGATTTGGGTGAACCTCTACACTGGCTAGGGACAGTTGGCAACCCTATTTCCTCTACCTATCCACATCTTTCCCTGCCAACCTCTTCGAGCTTCACTCTATCCTCTGCTCCA
Source organism: Picea sitchensis (assembly GCA_010110895.2). NCBI lineage: Eukaryota > Viridiplantae > Streptophyta > Pinopsida > Pinales > Pinaceae > Picea > Picea sitchensis. The sequence goes on from SNQJ01S0076315.1 coordinate 9,961, forward strand.
GTCTCTCAGACAAAATTCCTCACACACCTTTCAGGTATCTCTGACTCCTCGCCTCCGCTTTTCCCCAGATCCCCCTCCTGGACTGGTCGCGATCATTGGGACCATTTCCCCTTTTCTTAGGCCCCCCCTTTCACCTATGATCTCCTTTCAAACCCCTCTTTCTACAATGCCCCCTCTCTGCCCCTCCACACTGCTCCCCTCTCCCCCACCTTCTATAATCTCTACACTCCCCCTCTTTCAACCATTGTCTACTATTTTGTCCATGATCCAACGGTAACCCCCTCCCCCACTCAAGGCCTGGGAGAACTTGGACTACACCCCGATACACTTCCAAGAACAATTTTTGAAACTCAGGTTACAAGGGTGCAACTAACTCAAGATTATAGTCTGGATTTATCCATCGATTGCTTCTTACCCCCGGAAGGTCTCTCCTATCATCTGGGCCACCAAACTTCCACCACTCTGGAACAAGGATTTGTAGCAGCGCACCTTCTTCCTTATAATCTCAACGGATGGGACTTCAGCCTTAATGAATCCCTAGGCCCTCTCCCACCTTTCATTTATGTTCCGGGAAACCTTGTCTCCTCTTAACAAAAAAGAAGAAAGCATAGCAAGTGCTTAGGGTCGTCCAAATTTGACCCAAACTTCACTCTCGGTGACAAACTCACACTAGCAGGAGTTTCCGTGATGGCAGACAAAATGCTCGTAGGAAAAGAATACGACCGACAGTTTAGCGAAAAAACCCTACGAGCATGGGCCACTATAAACTGGGGGGCAAGTTGGACAAATTCATCCAATATCTTCAGACTTTCTAGAGGATGGTTTATGATCATCTTTGTCGATTTGACTCAAGCCTTGGAATCTCTCCACACCAGCTGGACTATTGACTCCTCCCCAGTTCTTATGAAACCCTAGAACCTCACTTTCGACGCAAGCTATGAAAGACTCGACTCTATTCCCATTTGGGTTCGCCTCCCAGGTCTTCCCCCTCACCTCTAGTCTGAAAGATGCTTCAAACCCCTCGATAACTTGCTAGGGGAATATATATCTGCGGAAATGAGTTTTCTCGCCTCTGGAAACATGGTTTTCTCTCAAATTCTTGTTTCCCTCACAATCAGGGAAGGTTTAAGAGAGTTCATCAATTTAATAGACTTGGGATGCACAAGTGTCTAGATTTTGGACTATGAAGGAGTGCCTTTCCAATGCAGACGATGCCATGAGTATAGACATGTGGTAAAAGATTGATCCAAACCCTTCAGAAGAAGGCACGACCAAAACACAGCGAAAGACAGAGGCCAAGGGAAAAATAACTCAGAAACAGTTGAGGGCCTCTCCCCCTCGATGGGGTCACAATCTACGGGGAGTCCCTCCCTTGATACAACAACATTCCAAGATTCAACAATCTACCAACATACTCCGATCAAGATTCCTCCAGAGTCGATCGATAATGCTCTTGCACTTATTCCATCCATAGGCAATGGGGCAATTTCTGACCATAGTACGGAGGCTTTGCCACAAATTCTAATCAACGATTTCCTGGGTACGCATCTCTTTGTTCCCCACCATGTTCCTAGTTTTCGAAATTCTTTCAATTTTTTCCTAAATGGTCGAATTCCACCATCCTTCTTCCCCCTACACTCCTATATTGATCCCCCACCTCCCCCGCACTCCTCCTCTACCCTCACAGCACCACCACTCCTACTTGATCCCCCCCACCATTGAATCTCGGCCCTCCTCCACAAACTCTCTATCCACAGATGGATCTGAGAACCCCACTATATGCTATCACCTTCGTAACCATTCGATTATTGTCCCCTCCATAGACCAGAAAGGCCTTGGTCCTTCTTCATATCTCCAGAAACCAAAAAAAGGCAGAGGTCGACCCTCTCACCTCTCCTTAGCACAATCAGGAGCACTACTTGACATGGCCACAGGCCGACAAAAATCCCTCCTTGGGGCCCTTAGAGAAAACAAATCCCCGATAGGGGTTCCCCCATGAAGCTCCTTTCCTTCAACTATCGTGGTTTAGCGAGCCCTTCAAAAGAATCCACTCTTAAAAGGTTGGTGATGTCACACCAACCATATGTATTTTTTCTCTAGGAGACTCTTGCATTTGAATACTCAGCCACACAAGTCCTCTTGAAAATATTCCTAGGATAGGCCTTCCTAGACTTGGATGCTTTCGAAAGATCAGAAGGATAGGTCATTGGCTAGAACCAAAGAAAAATAAAACTCCTAAATTCTTGGGCTTCATACTCCTATCTAGGAATTGAGGTACTAGTCAAAGGACTAGGGAGGACCCTCAATCTTCTAAACATTTACTGGCCAAACATAGACAGGACTCACTTTTGGACAACCCTCTTCAAAAAGGATCTCTTAAGGGCTGAAAATCTCATTATCGGAGGAGATCTCAATTTCTCTCTAGGAGAAGCAGAAATTTGGGGCCACTTGGCCCACCCAGACCCACAAACAGCTTAGTTCATCCACCTTCTGACTACAAATGGTTTCATCAACATCGAGCCAACCAAATTGCTTCCCACCTGGAGGAATTTAAGAAGAGGGGATGCACATGTGGCAAAAAGATTAGATCGATTCCTGATCACAGAAGCACTTTCCCTTCTTCCACTCCATTTTAGATAATGGTTTGGAAGCGGGGGAAAATCAGACCTCTGACATGTTTGGATATCCCTCGACAATGGACCAAAGAAGCCGACAACTCCTTTCAAATTCAATTCTATCTGATCAAAGACGACAACTTCCAAAAACTGGTCAAAGATAACTGGTCTCCCCTCCGGGAATTGGAAGGAATTTCGGCAACCATACAATTCATGGAGAACCTAAAACTAATAAAGAAATTGGTCATCCCTTGGTCCAAAACAAAACAAGAGGAAGAAGAACAGGATCTAAAAAAAATAGAAGATCAGTTGGAAAATTTCTACCAAAATATTGACTCTGGCTTCTTCTCGAACACATCAAGCGATGACCTCAAAACTCTTGAAGAAAAAAGAAGGAAACTCTTGGCCGACAAGGAAGCAACCTGGAGACTAAAAAGTAGGGCAATATGGCTCGAAAATGGGGATGAGAATACCAAATTCTTCCATGCATATGCAATGGGAAGGAAAGATGCAAATACAATCTGGAGCCTAAAGGATTAGGAAGATAGACCCATTACTTCCTTTGAAGGACTAGCCAATATGGGGAAAAATCACTTCCAAAAACTTTTCAAAGAAGAAAGAATGACAAACCTAGCTGACATTATAAAGATCGATTTATACTTCCCCTCCTTTGTCGATGAGGAGAACAATCAAAACCTATTTTTAGAAGTTATAGAAACAGAACTCAAAGACACAATGCAAAGCTTCCAAAGAGATAAAACCCCGGGACTAGACGGGTGGAATATTGAATTCTATCTGGGCTTCTTCGATCTGATTGGAAAAGACATTCTCAAAGTTATAGAGGAATCCAGAAAAAATGGTAGGATTCATAGCCCACTCAATACTAGTTTCATAACACTCATCCCAAAGGTAAATGATCCTCATTCCTTTGATGATTTTCGTCCCATCTCTCTTTGCAATTGCATTTACAAAATTATTGCAAAGATTATTGCATGAAGGTTGAAACCAATACTCTCCAAGTCAATCTCGAAAGAACAATTTGGTTTCCTAGAAGGAAGACAAATCCACGAAGCCATTGGGGTAGCACAAGAAGGATTACATAGCCTGAAAACCAAAAAAGCAAAGGGAACGATCTTAAAAATTGACCTCTCCAAGGCCTTTGACAGAGTAAATAGTCATACATCAGACTACTCCTCACCCATCTTGGATTCGATGTACCCTTCATCAAATGGATTATGGCTTGCATCTCTTCGGTTCCTTTCATAGTACTCATAAATGGAGCAGCTTCCCCTTTCTTCATATTAGAAAAAGGACTCTACAAAGGATGCCCACTTTCCCCCTTACTCTTCTTATTGGTGGCAGAAGGACTAAGCAGAGCAATCCTAAATGCAGTCATAACTGGGGAGTTTCATGGAATACAGATTACCCCTACATAAAAACTTACTCACTTACTCTTCGTAGATGACATTTTCATCTTCTGTAGTGGCTTTGGTCAGGATGATGAAATACTTTCCAACATACTTACACTTTTTCGATCAGCAACAGGAATGCAAATAAACATACAAAAATCCACTCTCTCCTTCACAGAATTGGAAAAAGAGGAAGAAGATTTGTACAAAAGACTCTTCCCTTTCACCCCTCAGGACTTCTCATCTAGTCTAAAATACCTTGGTTTTCACCTAAAACCAAACAACTACATAAAAAAATACTGGAAATGGTTCATCTCTAAAATGGAGAAAAGATTATCCGGATGGAGCTTTAGGTGGCTCTCTAGAGCAGGGAGACTCACCTTAACAAAAGTTGTACTAGAATCCATCCCAGCCTACTGCATGTCGCTAGCTTGGATACCGAAAGGAATACTAGAAAATATCCAAAAAATCTTCTCATGCTTCATTTGGTCTAGCTCAGGAGAAAAAACCATACAGCCTTGGGCAAAGTGGGATCGCATAGCAAGACCAAAGGCCCTAGGAGGTTGGGGGCTCAAAAACATTTTCATTGTCTCCAAATCACTGGTAGCCAAAACAGGTTGGAGTCTCTTCAACACTAAAAATCTCTGGTCCACAGTTATCTACCAAAAATAGATAGCCCCAGGATCCTTAGAAGATTGGATCAGATCCCCAGCAAAATCCTCCACAGGATCCATATTCTGGAAATCCCTTACTTCCTCCTTTCCAATTATAGGATAAGGTCTATATTGGAGAGTGAGTCATGGGAACCATCTCCATCTAGGAGTATAGCCCTGGCCAGGCAATGGGACTACACACATCCTCCCTCCATAAATCATCAATATCCTCAACGAGAAAAATATCTACTTACTCTCACAATTGGATGACCCCATAACAACTACACAGTGGTCTCTAGGGAATTTTGAAGCTCCCAAACTACTCTACGGAAACTACATCAAAGATTTACTACTTGGGCACATCAGACTTTTGGACAGAGAAGATGAGATAGTTTGGAAAAAGGATCCATCAGGTCCATACACCCCAAAATTGGGCTACATCGCACTTTCTCTGGACCTCTTTCAACGTCAACCCATTTGGTAGTGGAAAGGCCTTTGGAAATTAAAGTTCCCACAAAAATCTAAACTCTTCCTTTAGGAAACACTAAATCAAAAGATCCCTACTTGGGAAATACTTCAAAAACGACTTTTTGAAGGACCTAGAAGGTGTCCACTTTGCCTCACGAAAAATGAAACAATCTATCACATGCTCATTACTTGCCCTTTTACCTAAAGAGTTTGGATGGAAATTTCAGCTAGCCTTAGACTAAATTGCATCTGGGAAGGACCAACTCTAGAACAAGCCTGGAAAAAGTGGCTTCAAGAAAAAAAATTCAAAGAACTAAAAGCCCTTCCTCCCATCATTATCTGGGGCATCTGGTTGGCCAGAAACTCACCAATTTTCCAAGAAAAATCTTCATCTAAAGAAATAACCGCAGCACAAAGTCTCTCAATACTTTCACACTACCCACAAAATTTTTCTAGAACGAGACAAAAAAATTTCTCACCGGAACCAATAGATCATTTGAAGCCTTGGGCTTACCTTGATGGAGCCTCATAGAACAATCTCTGCAGGGGAGGTTTCACACTACACCTTTTGAGTTCCCACTTTTTTCACACAAAACTCTGGCTGGGACAGGGCACAAACAACCATGCAAAACTATTAACCTTGAAAACTCTACTTACTTTCACAAAAGAAAAAGACCTATGACACATCCAGATCTTTGGAGACTCGGAAATTGTGGTGAATTGGGCAAGAAAAATTTAGAAATGTCATAACATCTTTCTCCTCCCCATTATGGAGGACACTTATCAGCTACTAGAAAATTGTGACACTGTAACTATCTCCCATGTCTATAGGAACATGAACATGGTAGTGGATGGACTCTCCAAAGATGGGCTCCTTCTTGCACTTGGACAATGGGACATAACAGAGCACAAAAATGGAGACTGACAAATTTTTTACCATTGGCCATTTATAGATCCTACAACTCTACAACAGGATTCACAACATGAACAACAAGAACCACATAGGCCATAATATTATACATTGAAAACAAGCAACATAATCACTTTTATTGAAGAAATTCAAAGACAATGAATCAAAAGACTCACATTCTGAAGAAAAATCTACAGCACCATTGTGAACACTATATGTAAATAATTCTGACAATATTTTGAGAACTTTCTACTCGGCCGAGAAGTCAGAGGCATACACTTTTTTTTGATGTATTAGTATAAACTGAAACATATATCACACCCATAGGGTGTAGTGCTCCTTGAAGCACCTACATAATGTAATTTTGTCACTTCGGATGAATAAAATTACACTTTTTTCCAAGGAAAAAAAAAACATTGGATGAAGCACGAAAATATGATTAAAAACGTCATTGAACAAAAAAAAATAGAAAAGTTTGAAAATAAATGAAAAAACATCGTTGAGAAAAAAAATTCAACAATTTGAAAATAAATGGAAAAAAAAACAAATTTAAAAAAAGAAAGTGGAAACCTTATGTATCAAAATATTTAAAATATCAAAAAACCACCTAAAAAGGGATGGGGGTGCTACCGGTAGCACCATTTTTAAAAATGGGGTAAAAACTGGAACCCCCCAAAAATGAGAACTTTCTAGAGTTCTCGTTAAGTTGGTAACTATGATTTCTTTGAAGGTGGCAAAAAGAAAGGACTAAGAAGCATAGACTTGTGACATGCTTGAAAATGTCATTCATTCATCTTGATACTCTACATAAACTACATCAAACATTTACTACTTGGGCACATTAGACTTTTGGACAGAGAAGATGAGCTAGTTTGGCAAAAGGATCCAGTAGGTTCATACACCCCGAAATTGGGCTACATCGCACTTTATCTAGACTTATTTCAACATCAACCCATTTGTGGTGGAAAGGCCTGTGGAAATTAAAGTTCCACAAAAAATCTAAACTCTTCCTTTGGGAAACACTAAATCAAAAGATCCCTACTTGGGAAATACTTCAAAAATGACTTTTTGAAGGACTTAGCAGGTGTCCACTTTGCCTCACAAAAAATGAAACAATCTATCACATGTTCATTACTTTCCCTTTTACCCAAAGAGTTTGGATGGAAATTTTAGCTAGCCTCAGACTAAGTTGCATATGGGAGGGACCAACTCTAGAACAAGTCTGGAAAAAGTGGCTTTAAGAAAAAAGATTCAAAGAACTAAAAGCCCTTCCTCCCGTCATTATCTGGGGCATCTGGCTGGCCAAAAACTCAACAATTTTCCAAGAAAAAGCTTCACCTCCTGAAATAACCGCAGCACAAAGTCTCTCAATACTATCACACTACTCACAAAAATTTTCTAGAACAGGACAAAAACATTTCTCACCGGAACAAATAGATCATTTGAAGCCTTGGGCTTACTTCGATGGAGCCTCACAAAACAATCTCTGCGGGGGAGGTTTCACACTACACCTTTCGAGTTCCCACTTTTTTCACACAAAATTGGGGCTGGCACAGGGCACAAACAACCATGCAGAACTATTAACCTTAAAACTTCTACTTACTTTCGCAAAAGAAAAAGACTTGCGGTACATCCATATCTTTGGAGACTCACAAATTGTGGTGAATTGGGCAAGAAAAATTCAGAAATGTCATAACTTCTTTCTCCTCCCCATTATGGAGGACACTTATCAGCTACTAGAAAATTTTGACACTGTAACTATCTTCCATGTCTACAAGAACAGGAACATGGTAGCGTATGCACTCTCCAAAGTTGGGCTCCTTCTTGCACTTGGACAATGGGACATAATAGAGCACAAAAATGGAGACTCACAAATTTTTTACCATTGGCCATTTATAGATCCTACAACTCTACAGCAGGATTCACAGCATGAACAACAAGAACCACATAGGCCATAATATTATACATTGAAAGCAAACAATAAAATCACTTTTATTGAAGAAATTCAAAGACTATGGATCAAAAGACTCGCATTCTGAAGCAAAATCTACAACACCATTGGGAACACTATATGTAAATAAATTTGACACTATTTTGAGAACTCTCTACTCGGTCGAGAAGTCAGAGACATACACTTTTTTTTTATGTAAATTAGTATAAACTGAAACATATATCACATCCATAGGGTGTAGTGCTCCTTGAAGCACCTACAGAATGTAATTTTGTCTTTTCGGATGAATAAAATTACGCTTGTTTCCAAGGGAAAAAAAAAAAAAAACATTGGATGAAGCTTAGAAATATGATTTAAAACGTCATTGAACAAAAAAAAATAGAAAAGTTTGAAAATAAATGAAACAACACCGTTGAGAAAAAAAAAATTGAACAATTTGAAAATAAATGAAAAAAAAATAAATTTAAAAAAAAAGTGGAAACCTTATGTATCAAAATATTTAAAATATCAAAAAACCACCTAAAAAGGGAGGGGGGTGCTACCAGAAGCACCATTTTTAAAAATGGGGTAAAAAACTTGACCCCCCAAAAAATGAGAACTTTCTAGAGTTCTCGTTAAGTTGGTAACTATGTTTACTTTGAAGGTGGCAAAAAGAAAGGACTAATAAGCATAGACTTGTGACATGCTTCAAAAGGTCATTCATTCATCTTGATAGTCTATTTAGTCTGATTAGAATTTCTGAATTCAATTTCAGTGTTGATTAATGATATTTTGTAGAGTCAAGACTATGATGCACCAGTAGCTTGAATTGATCTAATTTATTTTCAGTCTTAGTCTTTTTCTTCAGACACTAGTTGTCTTTATATGATTCAAAATTACATCTTAGACTTCTAAGTCTAATTCCGGTTCAAACCCTCGCAAGGGTTTGTAAAGAGAAACTTGGTTGTAACTCAAAAAATATTACAATAAAATCATTTATGATTTATTCTCAATTTGAAAATTGTTATGTACTRATTTTCATATGTATGTTATCTTGTATTTATTCATTTAACTTTTATAAACTTCATTTACAMTCACTTTTATATTTTTAAATTTTATTTTATAGTAAAGCRTATAAATTCGATAATAGCACCAGGCCCAAGAACTTATTTCTTGAGGGATGATTGATATTTTTGAAGCTATAATCCCAAGGTAACAATCCCATCTATCTCACCTAGCCAAGTGTGATGCGAAAATGATTGAGTGAGGATATAGCCATTCCTTGCCTCAAAACCTACCTCTTATGGCATTTCTCCAGGTTGGAATAATTTTAACTAGTTCCACATCAGTAAGTTTTTGGTCTACAAAAAGTGTGAGAAAAATTCTATTAAAGGATCACACCTTACCACTTCTCCCCATATCTCTCTCTATTTGAATGTTAGGTTGATATCCCCTCCAATAATTACATTATCACCTTTCAAAATACTCGAGTCTTCTAAACCATCCCAAAAGGGTTGTATTTCCCATAGTGTTAGGGACCTAACCTCCCTAACCCCTCACGCAAGTAGAATAATATATTTCCATGTAATAAAGCCCAATATTAATAAGGCATAGTAGCAAGGAAGAATAAGTCAAATGTAAGAAGATCTAATAGAAGCTTTCGCTTCTAGAAGGATCTTCCTCTAGATTGTTCTTTTTGATAGATAGATTTAATATAAATAGGAGTAGAGGGTATGAGAAGTTTTGTCTTGAGAATCATTGTAATAGAGATTTTCTCTGCTCGAGGTTTCCCCCTCAAAGAGGCAAGTGAACATTGTTTCATATCAATAAAGGTATTATTTTGGTGTTGTGGTTTCATATATTGTGTTGTTCCATTGTTATTCTCTGTAATATTTCTTTTTTACAGCTATTATAATAGATCTGGTACCTTACAAGTTGTATTAGAGCACTTTCCTTGGTAGAAAATTGTGGGTTAATTTTTTTCAGTGTAGAGATGCATTCTGGTGTCTTAAATCTACAGAGATCTGTCATTCAATGCCTAAATCCATGGTCGGGGAAGCATACACACAAGAAGTACAAGTGGTACTTAAGAGCACATTGTTGGCCACCCTTGTAACCCATGTTGGTACCCCTTCGAGTGGTAGTGCATCATACAACACTTGTATATGGATCGGCCTAGATATCATGAAGCCCTTCGTAGATAAACCAATCGGTCGCTCGACTTCTATAGTGCCACCGAGAAAAACACTCGAGAAGATACTCTCTAGTACCTGGGTAGTCAGGTAGTATGGCTAAGGGCACAGTCTAGCCTCCTTAGTTGGTTCCCTGAGATATTGGGTCGAGTACTATTTTTGGACCCTGCATGTATATCAGAGAGCTATAGCACAGGGCAAAAACTTGTATATAGAAACTCTAAATACCCTAACCTTTGGGATGGAAACAGAAATAGAACATGCAAGATCTATTGTCATGCAATTGTGCCTCATGCATTCTCCCTGATCACAGTCATACCAATCACTTTTCAACAATTTTTTTTTTCTATGGACCTGACACCTTCTCGACACCCCTATTGGGCATATATCCCATTGACTTCCTCTCTTTGCACTGATCATAGTGGTACCAATCACCAGTAATGCATTTATGTGTAGTGCCATTTTTCCTCTGTCCCATCCCCATGGCCCACACTCGCAGTCAAGATTGGGAACAACAACTCGCCACCTTGGCCAAATATCATGACCAAACCCAGAGTGATATCTCTTCCATTATGTGCAGTATTGGTAACATCAACTCCTGGCTTTATCCACTCGAATCACTTCCCACCACCATCACTCAATTGACCGCCACCTGTCAGCAATGTCAAGATGTAGTGAACACTTTGACCACCTTGTTTAAGCCCACCCCTGATCCTTTCTCTTCTTCCACACCTTATAACCCTTATGGTGATGAATCCCCCCAGTCCACCTCTTTTCCTCCCCACAACTTTCAGCGGGAACTATGTCCCCCTCGTGTCGAGGTGAACAAATTTGATGATTAGATCCCACGGGCTGGGTCACTCAAATGGAACACTATTTCTCTTTGTATGACATTACTAACGAGTTTCCCAAACTAAGGTATGGTATTCTCCATCTAGATCTAAAACATTGGCAATGGCGCCAATGGAGAAAAAATGTATGCCAAGGGTATGTGGCTTGAACACAATTTGTTGCAGAACTTTATGAACACTTTGACACTAACACCCACCATTTAGGTCATTTGACAAAGTTGAAACAATCTAGCATAGTGGAATACTTTATAGCTACTTTTGAGCGATTGGATTTCCACACAGAGGGCATGTTTGATTCTTTTTTCTGAGAATGTTTTATAAGTTGCCTCAAGGATGAGATTTGTACCCATGTCCTCATGGATCGGCCTTAAAGTTGGGTGGAAGCTACTAAAAGAGCTAAGGACTCACAACAGGTTGTCTCTTCTCAAACCAAAAAACCCTCCTTTATTCCTCACCCTAAACCAGTCACTCCCACTCCTCCTTCAACTCCACTAAAGATCTAGAAATTGACTAGGGAAGAAATGATTGAATGCCAACTCAAGGGCCTTTGTTATAATTGTGATTAAAAATATTTTCTTGGGAACAAGTGTAAGTAACAAAATCTTTTTATGGCCATCTCTGAGAATGTTTCTGAAGATGATGTCGAGGCTCCACTTATGGCCGAGTCACATGAACCCACTAACATGACTCCACATTCTGACCCTCTTGAAGTTGAACCAGTCATTTATTGAATGCTCTCACTGGATTCTCTACTCCCCAAACCCTCAAGCTAATTGGTTACATTAAGCATCATAAGGTCATCATCCTTGTTGACAGTGGAAGCACCCATAATTTTATTCATTGCCGCATTTCCCAAGAAACTAATTGTTATATTTGTGCAGTCAATAATTTTCAATTCATGATTCCTAATGGCGGGTCCATGAAATGTGGGGATCATTGTTAAAATGTGTGTCTCCAAATTGGTCAATACCACTTGAAATCTCATATGTTTGTTATCGACATGGGTGGTTGTTACATTGTGTTGGGTGTCGAATGGCCAAGGACTATGGGTCCCATTCTCATAGATTTTAAAGAATTAACCATGCAATTCAACCAGGAGGGCCAACAATATAAGTTCCAAGGCATCACAACAGGTTCCCCTGAGACCATCAGTTCCCTTCGCATAGAAAAGTTCCTCAAAAAAGGTCATTTCGATATTATTKCACAACTCCATCCCATTCACGCCACTGAGACACCCTCTCTATCATCGGACCTCCAATCCATCMTATCCAAACATCAAGTTGTTTTTTCCACTCCCCAAGGACTTCCTCCTTTCCGTGTTGTTCATGATCATTCCATTCCCCCTATCCTCGGCAGCCTTCCTCCCAATGTTCATCCATTTACCCAAAAAAATGAAATTGAAAAAATTGTTCAAGAATTGCTCACTGTAGGCATTATCCATCCTAGTACAAGCCCCTATTTTTCTCCTGTGGTCATGGTACTTAATAAAGAAGGCTCTTGGTGCACATGTCCTGGCGTTCATGCCCTCAACAATGTCACCATCAAAGACAAATTTCTCATTCCTGTCATTGATGATCTCTTGGATGAATTGAGTGGTGCCTAGTTCTTTATTAAACTTGATCTTCATTTTAGATACCACCATATACGTATGAAAGAGGTAGACATTCCTAAGATTAAATTTCGAACTCATGAGGGCCACTATGAGTTTTTGGTCATTCCCTTTGGCTTGTGTAATGCTCCCTCCACTTTCCAAAGCCTCATGAATCATGTATTTCATCATTTTCTCCATCATTTTGTCTTAGTTTTCTTTGATGATATTCTCATCTATATTAAAACCTGGACAACCCATCTTGCTCATGTGGATTGAGTTCTACATATACTCCCTCAGCACCAACTTTTCGTCAAACAATATAAATGTAATTTTGGAGCCTCAGAAGTCAAGTACTTAGGTCATATTGTTGGAAAGGCAAGTGTCAAGGTGGATCCTAAGAAGTTTGAAGCTATGTAGGATTGGCCTCACCCCAAGATTATCAAAATCTTGTGTTCTTTTTTGGGTTTAACGGGCTATTATTGCAAGTTTTTTAAGAATTATGGTAAGATTGTAGTGCCTCTCACTGCTCTCCTTAAAAATAATTCTTTCACTTGGACTCTGCAGTTGATTAGGCCTTTCAAGCCTTGAAGGCAGTTATGTGCACCACTTCGGTCTTGGCCCTTCCTGATTTCACAAAGACATTTGTCCTAGAATGTGATGCTTATGGGAGAGGAATTGTAGCATTCCTTATGCAATATGGTCGACATTTGGCTTTTACCAACAAACAATTGTCAAAGTGACATTTGGGCCAATCAATCTATGAAAAGGAAATGTTGTTTATTCTGCATGCATTTGATCTATAATGCCCTTATCTATTGGGGCAACGCTTCCAAATCAAGACAGATCATCAAAGTCTCAAGTATTTTCTAGAGCAACAACCTTCCTGCCCGAAGCAACAAAAATGGGTGACTAAGCTCTTTGGATATGATTATGAAATCATTTACGAGAAAGGAAAAGAAAATGTGGTTGTTGATGCTCTTTCCAAAAAATATGAATATGAAGGGTCCCGTTTTTCCCTCTCCTTCATTGTACCAAATTTGCTCCAAGCTGTTCATCGGGAATGGCTACAATATCCCAAAATTTTGCATTTGATCCAACAATTGCAATCTAATTCTCCAGTTTCCCCTGGGTACTACTGGCACAATGATGATCTTCGCTACAAAGGTCATTTGTATTTAATTAAATAGTCACAACTTAAATCCACGGTGTTTACTGAGCTTCATGCTACACCCACATGTAGGCACTCGGGATTTACCAAAACTTATGACAGGTTCAAACATTATTTTTTCTCGGATGGTATTGTTGATGTTTGGAAAACATCAGAAAGACATTCTCTCAAAACAATAATTAAGAATATAATTATTTATTATTAAATATCATATATAATAAGTAAATGATAATAATAAATAGTTATTGATTATGCAAGAGAAGTGTCCTTTCATTGATGGTCACCATATGTTCCCTATATATGGAACAATCATCATTGTAATAATATATCGATCATATCTCATATTAAGAAAAAAAACATGGTATCAGAGTAGGACTGGGCCTCACTCCCTCATAGGAGGCCCAGGTAAATGGAAGGAAATAAAACTGTATAATAAAAGCAAGATCCGACGAAGCTCACACTCGTATACACAATATGCATCCATTGATCCATCCCTGGGGATTTGATTTAATGGTAATCCTGAGCATCGATCCAATCCACCTCATTCAATCAACGATAACAAGGAAATAAAAATTGAGAGGTGATCGACTCCACCGAAGGTAAACTTTGGGACAAACTGTCGTTGGAATGGAGTTTGGCCATTTGCGGAAATGAGAGGTGAGTTCAAGCGTTGATCCGAGGGATTTATGGGCGTCGGATTCCTTTTTTCTCCGTCCCCTAAGTGGAGAGAAGAATTTAGTCGACCACTAGAGGCCAAACGAGAGTAAGAAGTGGGTCTAAATTCGAACCTCGCTCTTAGCGAAATGATTGCTCGAGATTACATTGGAATTTTAAGCAATCGTTCTGCTTAGGGAAATGGAGAGATCACAGGGATACCCACGGTGTTGTCTGAGTTTAATAAAACCCTCTAAGGAGGATACCCAATGGTTTGAGAGAGATTTCTACAGCCCAATATTAGATTGTGTAGACCATGAGTCCTTCTCAAAGAATGACTTGAAGGAGAACCCCGGATTGAGGCAATGTAGATTCTGAAGGAAATCTCTTGGAAGGATTTGTAGGGATCTGAAGATTTCCACAGTCACGATGCCTATACAATGCTAGCATGGTTTTGTACTAAATCGATGATGTACTTCGCCCTCATCCCACATGTCGATAGTGAGTAGCCAAAACGACGCTTACTCTACATTGTGCATGTGGCACCTGCTTATTTCATTGTGCTTTGCTTATACATGGTGTCACTGAAGAGTAGAAAGGAAAAGGGATTACAATAGAGCTACGTTAGAGCTATTAATTTTTTCCACCAGTATGGATTTGACTCATCATTCCATCAATGTAAATTCCAATGGTTTCCAACTACCCACATGTTTCTTTCTGTTAAGGGAAGGGTTTATCCATGTGAGGACGCTTTATGTATTCTATCTTCTTAGACCTATTGTGAATGGATATCAAAGCTCTACGGTCTGATCTGTTGTTGGGATCCCTACCAATCTTAAATAATGAATCCGCTGAAGAATCCTAATGTTGTAACCCTAAACTCAACGGGTCTCTATAACGGAATATGCATCTCCTTGAGTAGGGAAAATATGCAATTGGAGGAAGCATGCATCCCACCATCAGATCATGGATACAAGAAAACAATCTTGTAGTAATTAACAACAAGGTGACGGTGTATTGCAAGATCGATTTGGTTGAATTGTTGGAGACGTTTGATAGATTGATGAATAATCAAAGAGACCATGAGCCTTTGTATATATGAACGTTATCATTGCATGAATAAAAAATTCCACCAATGGTGCTTTGAAATAGGGAATATTGTCACACGCCTTTGTGACCATAGATTGTGGGAAATATGTGGGAAATCAGTTGCTTGGATAGAGGGAGAGTTAAAAAATTTCCCCTCTACACCATTTATATAAATTGCTAGCATTTGAATTAGTTTTGGATTGTGAATTCCAATAGACAGAGTTGAAGTTGTGGAGATGAGGTCGCAGAATTTGAGATCGTGCTTGTTGTTGATTTATTTGGTCAGATGCTTGAGCCTATGTTGATTCACTATGACAATCAAATTTTCCTGAGACTATCGGTGAGTTCAGTTTCTTATGACATCAATGACTGTAGTCAACATTGAGAAGCAAGAGTCATTATCCTTGATACTAGAACTCTTAATTCTTTGAAGGACCATTTTCCCTGGTAGGAGAGATCGGAAGATGTATTATTGTATTTGAGCCACTTTCCCTGGGATGGGTGCTCAATACTGTTATGCATGTCACCAATATTTCCAGTGTGCAAGCAATGAAAAAGAAAAGAATATCAGTCCCATTGATCTTCTCTCTAGTGCAATCTCCAAAAAGGGGGACCTGGTTAGTGGACAGTGAAATCACATGGCACGTAGCGTGATCTATTTTTGAATTCAAGACTCAAGGGAAATCATATATCTCATGCAAAGAATAAAAAATGGAGGGAAAGGCCTTCCAAACATGATGTCATGGAGTGACATCACCATAAATGATACTCAGAGACAAGTAGTCTATAGGAGCAATGTACCTCCCAGGACGGGACCATGCTAAATAGCACAGAAATTTCCAGTGACCATGAACTCAAGCTATGGTGATGGACCCTGTGATGGAGGAAGATATAGTATCAGACTCGGCGGGAGCAGTTGTATCAATCTTGGTACATGAGTGAAGCCATGAGATGTATAGGAAGCATGCATGGAAGTAGTTCTAGTGTATGTAGAGGTACTCCCTCAGAGGGAGGCGTTACTACATCCAGAAGGAGAAGAGATTAAGTTACCTCCAAAGATAGAGGAGGAATGACCTCCAGCTCTAGAGAGAGCATTTATTGAGCCACTTTCAGTTCCATATAGAGCAGTTGCAGAGGAATAAATTTCATAAAGAGAGTGGAGGAGCCAGTTCCATAGAGAGCAGCCCCAGAGGAGGGAATTTGTTGACAGAGTAGAGAAGTTACTCTCAGTATCAGTGTTTAGCAGTTACAAAGTCCTAGAGAGAACAGTTGCAGAATCCCATAGGGAGTAACTGCAGAGAGATTGAAGGACCTACTCTCAAGCAAAAGAGTCAGATAGTGCTTTGTAGTAATCACCCTAAGACAACTCCTGATTTGAGAAGAATAAGTTGTAGTGGAGAGTGTACCAGTGTGGTACAGTTGGATATGTCTCAAGTGATGAAGAGAGGTTGTAAAGATATACAGTTCTAACCGAGAAGAGAGTGCAGTTTATATAAAGGGCACCAAATGGTGCTACTTCATCTCGAGATCAGTCAGGATTCATGGAAATAGACTTCTATAACACTCATTACTGTAGAGGAAAAATATATCATAGCCAGTGACGCGAGTCATGGAAGTAGTGAGGCTTTATAGGCTTCTCGCAAGATTTCATCCGAGACATCGTGCAGAGGAAGGAAGTATTTGTTCAGTACCTTCCTATAGATGAGCAAGCTACAAATGTTCTTACATAACCCCTTACCAGGATGAATTTCAAGTACTTCCGTGATAGACTTGGCGTGGAAGAGAATGCCTCCCTCGTTGAGAGTGAGTGTTGATTTTTGCAGCTTCCTGAGATATTCTCCCCATCGTACTCCTCTGTGACTGAGTTGAGTTGATTTGTGAGGACACTTATCTATGAAGGGATAAGTGGGGCACTTATATGAGAAGGGATAAGTGGGTTTGGGCTTATCCAAGAAGGGATAAATGTGTTGATCTATGAGGACACTTATCCGAGAAGGGATAGCCCAACATCCCTTGTGGAGAGCACATGAGGACATGCCAAGGTAGTTGACCTTGACATCACACACTATGGGGAGTCGACCCTGGTGTTTCTAAAGGGAGTAGCCTCTAGAAGTCCAAATGGGAGTGCCATGTGTGATAGACATTCTCCAGATCGTACTCCTCTGCGAATTGAGTTGAGTTGATCTGTGAGGACACTTATCCGAGAAGGGATAAGTGGGACACTTATTCAAGAAGGGATAACTATGTTTGGTATTATATCCCAACGTCCCTTGTGGAGAGAAAGTGAGGACATGTCCCATGTAAAGAGCACATGTGGACATGTCAAGGGAATTAACCTTGACGTCACACACTATGGGTAGTTGACCCTAAGTGTTCC
>SNQJ01S0076315.1:36880-58600 GCA_010110895.2 Picea sitchensis
CTTCGTTAATTTTTTGTCCTTCTTGTAATTGAGCATTTTTATAGGTAAAAAGATGATTAAAACATAGAACAACGGTTTTTTTTGTTCTTCTTATAATTGAGCATCTTTATAGGTAAAGAGATTATTAGAACATAGCACAGGGGATAGGAAGTTGGAACAAATGTATGTGTAGGATTCTTTTCCTCCTATTGCTCTTATTTCAGGATTTATGGGTTAGTTTTGGATTATCTTAATGTTATTTTCACACTNTTGTAACTTAATCTTCGTTAATTTTTTGTCCTTCTTGTAATTGAGCATTTTTATAGGTAAAAAGATGATTAAAACATAGAACAACGGTTTTTTTTGTTCTTCTTATAATTGAGCATTTTTATAGGTAAAGAGATTATTAGAACATAGCACAGGGGATAGGAAGTTGGAACAAATGTATGTGTAGGATTCTTTTCCTCCTATTGCTCTTATTTCAGGATTTATGGGTTAGTTTTGGATTATCTTAATGTTATTTTCACACTTTGAAAAGTTTTTTAGGGTTAGTAGAGTTCTTCGTCATATAATATGGAACCTATTTGTAGGTTGCAGTCCCTTCCGAGGCTTAAGACAATTAAATAAATTCTCAGTTGTTTTGTGGTTTGTTGTACAATTTCTAATTTAAATTATAGGTGGGTTTTAGGCCTGAGTTTTTAAAGTAGACTTTGTTACTAAACCTAAGAAATTTAGAGTTAAACACTAAATATTGTAATTTAAGTGACTTTTCTCTTAAAAAAAAATAACATTTCTTGTGAACATAATAGATAATTTTATGTTAGATGAAATCTAATTTCTATGTCCATGACTCTAAGTTTTATTGAATTAACTAGTTCGATGTCAAACTTTTGAGTTCCAAGTGGTCTCATTAACATAATTTCAATATACAACATAATTTTTATTTCAATTAAAATAGTACAATAGTAAAATACCTCTAATGAAAATTGTTTATGTCCCTTAATCCTATTGAGAATGCGTTGTCTCCTCTACATTGTGAATTATTGAGACCTAATTTTTCCACCCAACCAATTAGGAATATCCTCTTGGACTCCCTAGACCTAGGAAACATTTTGGGGTTTTCTTGTCCTCCATGCCTAAAATCACAAAACAACATTCCACCAGTATATCCAATAACTCCCAGTCAAAATCACAATTTCAATCAAATTTGAATCCAACACAAAACTTTCTTGATTAATAATTTGTCACTACCCTCCAATATACATAACCTCAAAATTTACCAATCCCTTCGCCTCGTGCCAAATAAGCTAACCAAATAAGATACTCCTACCATCTCTAACTTGCCTTCGCTTATTAAATAAGGTTCAGAGAAGCTTTTAATAAATATAATATTGGTATTCTTATCAACTCCTAAATAGGTTTTAGAGAAAAAGGTATGAAGGAGGTTTTGGAGAAAGATTATATATTTATGTTGAATTTAGTGAGTTTAGTCATTCCAAAGTTATCATTTAAGTTATCATTTGAAAATTCTCACAGATATTTATATCTTTTATGTGATTTATAAAAATATATTCAAATTATAATAATTTTTATTTTTATTTTTTTTAATAATAATAAAAATTTTAATAAAATATTATGATTTTTTTAATCAATTATTTATATAATTTAATTAATAATATTTAACTTTATAGTATAAATTCTTTGTATTATCATAAAATTTGAATAATTTAATATAACAACAATCGAAAGTATTAAATTTCCAACATCCAAAAGTATATAGAACTTAAAATTTTTGGTTGATTATTAATTTCTTACAAATTTTGATTGATTATTAATTTCATAAATCTAGTAAAATGGAAAAAAAAAACAATGAATCTCTTTTGAGTAACCATGAGATTACAGAATTTATAAAGTTACTCAGGAGCCACAAAACAATAAGTTACACATTAACATCGATCGACCGCTTAAACTTTTTTATATGGATCTCCTTACAATATCAGGAGCCGTACAATATTCATACAATATCAGTATTCGGTATTCGTAATAAAGCATTGAAAAAACAACCTTACAGTCGAAAATATAGTACAGATACCATGTTAATGGAAGATATCTATATAATTCATATAAATAAATATACGACAATGTGAAGTAGTGGAAATTTTGCCCATTGTCTATTTCCGAGCACTCTATACGCAGGTTCTAGAGCCCAGACTTCCGACAGAGACCATCAATCCATTTATTAGCATTGACATCAAAGTCTGGCCGGCATTATTATTAAAGTAGTCTTTCTTTTTAGTGCACACACAGCATTACACCAGCACCAAGTGGTCACTCACAGAAGTCACGAGGACAATCGATTAGGCAGTGGCACTCTTTCAGGTTGGGGAAGGGTCAGGACAAATTGCTTCCAATTACAGTGCTTCCACTCCCATATCTTCCACTATGTGGGGAAGTATCGGCGTGGGTTCCCAGCAGGATTTTGGATTTTGATTGAAATTAAAATATGCTTCGCTAATCTTACCCTATTTACTAAAACCACTTAGATATATTTTCAAATGCAATGTCCATCGTTTGAGTTAACAAGATGTACATTCTTAACTAGTTTGAGTGGAGTAATTCTTTTATAATTTAAATAAGCTAAAACTGTAAAGTAGTTGGTCCCTACGTTTTAGACAAAGACTAGTCACGGTGTTTTGGGAAGAGTTCAACGCTCATTTGTTTAAAATATCACAAATAAGAGGAAGTGCACGCTTGAAAGTATTTACAACGAAGTTGCAACATGTGTTTCAAGTTTTTTCAGTTTTAAAAATGTGCTTGGTATTCACGTCATTGAAGATCTCTCTGGGAGGAGTTGCATGGAGGGAACCGAGAATGTCTTCACTAAGATGGGAGAAATTTAAACCCCTATATGTTTTAAAAATAATAGCAGTATTCGTGTTGAAGATCTCCTAGGTTACATAGGAGGGGAACCGAAATGTCTTCACTAAGATGGGGAGGAAATTTAAACCTATTATTAATATTCTAAATATTTTAGTTTTGATTTTTTTTTTTTTAAGTTATTTTTTTCTTTGGTTAAAATCTAATGAGAAATTTAGAAGAATCATTAGAGTGCACAATCCAGGTGTAATAGGGTGTTTTTTGGGCATTAAATTCATGAAAAATCGTAATTCTATCTTACATAGCTAGACTATAGTGATGATTGCATTAAGCACTTCAAAAAGAAGAATGTTTAGACTTATCTTTTTGTAAGGGAGTAGTCTAAACATTCCAGAGAAAGGAGTATTATAAACATTCTAGCTTTTGAACATTTTCCAGCAACAGTTTTTTAACCAATTTTGTCCAAAATCTAGTTAGAAATTTACCATAATTGTTGGAATTCTAGATATCAATATTTGAGATTGCAAAATCCAAGTGCAATACCGATTGTTGGGGCTCTAAATCCATTTATGCATTAAACAGAAATGCAATTCCAACAATGAAAAGTTTGCCAACAATTACATAGTAGGGTTGGTGGTGGTTCTTCGATATGGTAGTTCCAAAAAGTAAAAAAAACACAATATTTAAAATTAGAAAAATTTATGATTGCAGATATCAATAGTTGGAATTGCACAATCAAACAAGCAATAAGGTTTTTTCAGTTACTTAAACCTTTTTATGCATTTAAAAATACAATTTAAATAATGAAAAATTAATTTTTTATCAACAACTACTTATCCTCATAATAATTACTTAAAAAATCGAAAAACCTAAAATATTTAAACTGTCTAAGAAAACAATTTTCACTCGAAACCCATATACAAAACGACCAAAAGCAACGACGGAATGTAGTTGAAGAGTTGTCAATCTTGTCAATGATTACTGGAACACTTGAATGTCGACATCGGTTCATTGGGTGATCTTAAATGGATTTGCATGAAGTACGACATTGGTTCATTGGCTGATCTTATATGAATTTGCATGAAGTAATCCTTACCAGAACCTTATTTAGGGCGTGACGTTGCAGACATGGTAAATGGAAATGACATATAAATGAAGGCAGAGAATTTACAAGACAACTATCCTTCGAGACTGCTTACGATGCAATATTTGTTTCTCTATTTCAGCTCCTAATTACAGGTAGGTGTCAAAATATATCACCGAGGCAAGTGGTTCCTAATCGTTGCGTCAGTCGTACCTAATCCAATTCAATATGGATGCAGTATTTATTTCTCTATTTCAGCTACTAATTATAGGTAGGTATCAAAATGTATCACCGAGGCAAGTGCTTGCTAATCAATATGGATCTAGACCGTTTGTTTGGATGAACGCTATAAATTTTAAGAAAAGGTTTGTTCATACGAGAAAGAGGAAGACAATCGTGTAACTATTCATCAACAAGGAAAACAAGTTAATGCTGGATGAATTGGATCAACGGCAAGTAAAAGTTATAATTCTGAGTAAACAAGGTAAACTGGGACGAGAACCGTTATTTGCAGTAAAGAAGCTCTATGTTAGATGGCTACAACTCAGAGATCTAATTCGGACTAAATGAGGTAATTTCTCACGGGATCTTAGAAACCCTATGTTAAATGGTTTATTGTGTCAAAAGTGTGGACAACTTTGATTGAATAGATCAAAGGAAAACGGATAGCCTGCTTAACATTGCAACATTGTAACGTGATTATTTGCTAGAACTTGCCAAAGGTTTCATGCACATATGTGTAGAAATAACAAAATAGAACATTGTAGGGAAATGTGTGTTATATGCTTTGTATTCATGTAGTAGAGAATTTAATGATTGTGTTGTTGGAAATATTTTTGTCTTTGATGTCAAAAACAAGGGGAGACTAAAGATGTCTACGATAAATATTACAAGGCTACAAATGTCCAAAATAAAGATTGCAACATGGAGATTGTTCTAAATATTGTTTTTGAATTTTTAATGATGAGTTTGAATACTGTATATTTGAAGGCATTATTATCTTACATACCTAGCTCAAATGGGAGAAAGAGTTTTATGGTTGGAAATCTTATTATGAGATCTTTCCAATAGTATTTGACATTCCACAAGTCGGCCTTGAAAGTGGGAACTAAATTACTATAAATACCTGCGCATTTGTAATGAAACCAAACATGGTCTTGAAAACATGAAAGAGATTACTATAAATGAGTACACAATTGTAATGAAACCAAACAAGAAATCAAGTCTGAGGTGCACTAAAGGTGTTGTCATGTCGTTTTCTGATCTAAAGGTGTGCAAGAGAAGTCTAAAGGATTTTCTTGGGGTCTTTCTTGTTCTCATAGTGCGCTATGAAGGATTGAAGATCTAAAGGTGTGCAAGAGAAGTCTAAACGATTTTCTTGGGGTCTTTTTGTTCTCAAAGTGCGCTACGAATGACTCAAGGTCTGTCATGCTATCATATCTAATATGATGTTGACGTGTGTACTATTCAGAGGTTGTGATGTTGCCTGATTGTTTTGGGGAATGATGCTATGAGGCTTGCTATGACATGAAGGTTTCATGTGACTATGGTATGAAGGATTGTTTGTGGAATGAAGCACACAATTGAAGTCACAAGTACTATGTGTATGCAGATCTTGAATTGGTGTCTACAAATATCTTATTGAGTTGGTGCTAGGTGAGGATAATGGTGTCCTCAACAGATTGGTTCCTGTAAATATTATAATGGTAGGTTGGCGATGTGTTGTTGGGTTGGTTTTTACTTGAGGATATTGGTGTCTCCACTAGGTTGTGATCCACGAGATAAAAAAAAATGCTCAAAATTCAAAGTGTTCTAAATTACTTGAAAACTACTTCATTGCGTAGATATCATCCTCACGATCCCAACACAACGTGAACGGGCTCAAACAAAGTTCGTATGATGGAGATATTGCATTCTATATGTTTTCCCAAACACAATCCATACAGGGTACGACCGTATAGCTAAAATGGAAAGGTGACTTGGCAGATTGGGAAAGTGGTGATGTGGCATGGTGACTGGGTAGGTGGATGACATGGACCAATCCTAGAATGACACGTGTCAATCTACGATGGAGATATTGCATTCTATATGTTTTCCCAAACACAATCCATACAGGGTACGACCGTATAGCTAAAATGGAAAGGTGACTTGGCAGATTGGGAAAGTGGTGATGTGGCATGGTGACTCATAAGTTGTATGACATGGACCAATCCTAGAATGACACGTGTCAATCTACATGGGTGAATGAAAGGAAGACGTATTCGTACCAAGTTGGCCTCACGTGGCACCTCTTGATTGGTTGATGGGTAAAACTTTTGGAATAGGCTCTGCGGGGGTCAAACCAACGAACTACGAGTGTGGGAAAGTCCTCTTGTAGGCTGGGCCACTAGGCCACCTACGACATGATTCTTAACCTTATATTCTTCAACTATTATCTAAAGTTGAAACTTGGTTAATTCAGTAGGGGCGTGGGATAAGCCCCACTTTGGTTACACATCATTTACCGCTTTCCACAATGCATCGATAGCATGGACGGAGGATATTTATCCTATAGGCAAGAGTAAGGTCGGTTCCAAATGACATGGGCCATAATGCATTAAAGACTCACACCAAGGCTTAATGCCCCCTAACGGTGCTGGCATTTTTTCACCCAATTTCCGAACAACGACAGCTGATTTTGCACGAAAAACACATGAGGTTGAGTTAGTCACAAGTGCATTCTGGTAAGCGGAGACAACAAGTTATTGGGAAACACTTCCAGGAAATGTATTTTTCTCAATTTTGGCCAAACCAGGTGCAAAAAGAGCTCACTGGGTTTTTGGACATTCTAAGCCATTGGAGCCATCTATTCTGTAGTCCTGAAAGATTGTAAAGCAATGATTTTAACACTTTGAGCATATAATGAAATGATCCATTGGAAGGTGAACAAGAGATGTACCCCAAGAGAGGGGTAAACCGCTTATCATTTTTATGTGTTATGTGTTTATTTTGATGGTTGTTTATGTATGTTTATGTTGTCTACCTGGGCATACAAACTCAATATTTTCATGTCCTTGAAAATCAATCCAATCACCCAAGACATACATTTTCCACTTGCAATTTGTATACACAAACCTTTTCATTTTCCGATCAAGTTACATCAAAGAAAAGGTTTTTGAAGGTTTGAATTTTTTCAAGTGTTTTGTTTTCTAATGCTTACAAGGTTAAAGATCACAAGAGGAGAAGTGGCACTTGTAGAGCCAAGTTTTCAACTTTCAAGAAGGAGAACAATATATTCACCTCAATATTGAAGGAGGAATTCACCAAGTATGGCTCATGAGGAGTGTCATGAAATTCCTACTTCAGAAGAGAAAACTTTCAAAAATTCCTTTTATGATGTGACAGAAATGGTGAATGTTTTATTTGAGGAAAGGAATGGAAGGTTGCAAGGTGAAAGATCAAATCATCCAAAAGGTAATGAGGATAATGGTAATAAGACTCCAAAAGGGAATGGAGGAAATTTTGATACTCCACCTCCTTCACCTCCATCTTCCACTTCTACCATTTCACAACCACCTCAAAATTCTCCAAAAGAACATGGTAAAATTCCTCCACAAACTCCTTTGCTTAAGATTGATATTAAGTTTGAATTGCCTATGTACAATGGAGAGGTAAATGTTGATAAATTGGATAATTGGATTCATCAAATTTAAGTGTATTGTAGGATACAAAGAATCCAAGATGATGAAACTAATATTCAACTTGCTTCTCTTAGATTGGAAAGTACAACACTCATTTGGTGCAAAGCCAAAACTCAAGAGGACATGAAGAAGCATGGTAAAGTTTTATCCTCTTGGAATGATTTTATTATTGCAACTAAAAGGGAATTTTATCCATTAGCATACATGTAGAAAGTTATTGTGGATTGGCAAAACTTTAGGCCAGCTAAAGGGAAAAGTGTGCAAAGCTACACTCAGGAATTTAGAAGAAAATCTTTGATTTTGGGTATAGATTTATATTCTCAAGAAACTTACTCAAATACATTGGAGGATTACATAGCTACTTGAGACACACAATTCTTGTAATACCCCTAGGCCAAACCCAATTGTAAATGTAAATGAAAATGTACCTAAGCTGGTGAGATGTTTGACATCATTTTTGTATGCACCTTCCATGGTATAGTGCGCACATGTACTGCACACTAAAATGGTGAAATATGAACTTTCCAGGATACTGTGCACAACAAACTTAAGTGTGCACGATTTTGAGCCTAGGGAGACTTTGTGTATATGTTTTGTTTTATAGGCTGGTGAGCCAGTTATTATAAGCTAGGAGGCTTGTGTGTGGAATTAGGCCAGAGAGCCTAGATGCTAAAGGACAATGCGTCTCTTTTTGTATATGTCTAATGATTAATATAATACATCGATGTGTGTAGACCGACAATGATAAAATAATATGGGGGACTAAACTCCACTAGTTAGGAAAAGGGGGGGCTAGAAGTTAAGGAAAAAGAATAAGCTAGGGAGATTAAGCCAAAAAGGAATATCATATTAATATTCCTTAAAGTATAAAGTATGGATAATTATTTTATTCTAAGTTCTAAGGATGGGGACAAGTGGGCCAAAGCAGCTCCCAACATGAAAAGTGTCAAGTTGGGAACATGCATACATATAGTTTGGAATTTGTTCATTTTCTTATTCATTCATTCATTCCATGATCAATCACTCATTCATTCAACTGTCCTTTGTACCTTCATGTACCTGTATCCATAGCAATACTTGGATCTGTACCTAGTTAGCTTGGGAGTTGGACTGAAGACGAAGGTTGTCAAGCCCATGGGATACTAAAGAGGTGCCTTGTCAGGCCTGTGAGAAATTATCTCCAGGTGAGAGAATTGCTCAAAATTGGTTTCCCAAAGTTGCTAAACTACAACTACAGGGCTCTGAGAGTTCTTGTCTAACTTGTTGTTGAAGCCTTGGAAGGAAAGTGGGAAAGACGAAGGACTTTTGAGTAGAGAAGGGGCACATTTCATGGGGTGGGACAAGCATGTGCAGAATGAGGGACTATAGGCTATTAGTTTGAGTTGGCACCTGTGACAAAGTCTTTTCTATTGTCTGAGATTCATTAGCCTGCTTTGGAATCCCTTTACTCGGGTATAGTTTAGTCCTAGCTCGGGGGTGACCCACTGTTGAGAGTGATGAGCAGCGTGGTCTAAGGCTGGGAGGTTTGTGGAAGGTCCGCACACAGTTGGTGATATTCTTACCAAGATAAGTCTTAATTATGTGTTAAATTACATGTTGCATTATTATTTATCTATTTATTTTTATGGGTTTTTCCTATGTGTGGTTTATACTTGTCTTTATATTTTATGGGTATTGCATGTCTATGCTGTATGTATATGTTTACTGTTATTTCTGCATGAAAATGTGCATTTACAGAATGTATTTGTCTATTTTAAGTTTTATATATAAAGTTTCGCAAGAGTTTATGTGTGTAAATGTTTTAATTTGCATACAGTTTGAAAAATGTTACGTGGCATAGGCCAGTTGGATGTTGGGGATGTTACAATATGGTATCAGAGCTTCAATTTTCAACACTTAGCCTGGATGGCCCGAGAAGGTTGAGTTGAAGTGAAATTTCACAAAGGATTGATTTTGAAGTGGCCAAATTTCAAGTTACCGAGTGTCCATCGTAAAAATTAGAAGCAATTGCATGGAATTGGGAAAAATCCCCAATTTATGTTGTTAAATTCATGGGAAAATTGAGAAATTTGGCCAAGTGGTGATATATTCTTAATTTAATATGTGTTCTAGCAAATTTAGACCCAGAATTGGTCGAATTTGAAGTTATAGTGATGCCATGATAGATGGAGCGAGATTAGTTGATTACAATTCTCAATTCGTGAATTGAGTTTGGGAAACATTTGTTCCAAGAATGTCAACCAATAGAGATTTGTAGTTGCAAAGGTTGAATTGGTGTTATGAGGGTGAAATTGAATAAATTTCATAGTTGCAGAATGTATGTGGTAAAAAGTGGGAAAAAGTTAGGCAAAAGCCCCAATTTCTGCAGCGAAATTCATAAGGAATTGATGCGCATAAAAATGAATCTGTGCAGGTGGGCGCACTAAAAATGCCTGATGCATAATGAAAAGCTTTTGATTCGTGGAAAAATATCGGTGTGCGGTTTCATGCACTAAAATTTGGCATTGTGTGGTGCAACGTTGCATTGTGTGGTGCAGTGTTGCATTGTGTGGAAAAATATTGGCGTGCGGGTGCACTCTAAAATTTAGCGTTGCATAGTGCAGAGTGGCATTGTGCAGAAACGTATTGGCATGTGGATGTGCATGCTAAAATTTGGTGTTGCGTAGTGCAGAGTAGCATTGCACATAAAATATTGGCATGCGGGTGTGCACACTTAAAATTTGGCACTGCGCAGTGTAGAGTGGTAATGCGTGAAAAATAACGGTGCACATATGTGCACACTGAATTTAACATTGCGCGATGCAGATTCAGTGGTGCATGTATAATACTAGTGTGTGTAGTGGTTGCATGCATAATAATGGTGCGCGTTGTGTGTGCAGTATTGACAGAGCATAGAGGAATTTTTTTAGTACCAACACAATGTGGGTATATGTTGTCACACAACAATTTAGCTAATGGTGTGTGTGGAGTACTGGTGCGCATTGGGGGTGTATTAAACTTTGGCATGGTGAAACACATAGAGTAGAATGCACGCAGAATATTAGCATGTGAAACAAAAATTTCATGTAATAGGTATTATCGCATGAACCAAAATTGTGTGCGGTGGATATTGGTACACTACACAAAAGTAATGCACACCAGTTATTTTCATGACAAAGAGGTGATCCACATTGGTTATAGGTGTGTAGAGCATGCGCTACCTTATGGTGTTGTTGTGTAAGATAAATATGGGTTTCCATGTTCAAATTTGTGTGTACGAATTCATATGGATGGTCTACAACAATAGAAAACCAATGAATTTCTGTGAGATTTTATATTGTTCAAAGGTCATCTTTTCGAAGCGCAATTTTGAGGCCCTAAATAACGTTTTAAGCTACTCAAAAATACCGAGAATAGAGTGTATGAAGGTACACTCTCGGAAAAATTTGTCTCTGCAGCTCAAATAAAACAGCCTAGAGAGAGATTTCTAATGATGTAAATTGTTTATGAAACAAATCTTTTATGAGAAAGTTACAGGACAAACAATGGAGGGTAAATTTTAAGACCCAACTAACTTTGAAGGGCCATAACTTTCTGATCCAGAATCAGAATAAGGCACATGAGAAGTCTATGGAACTCTATTGAACCATAGAATACATTCCTAGAGATAAATTAAATTTCTGGGCATTTTTAAAATGTTTAATATGGAAAAGAAGATACATGTAGCATTCGAGATCAAAAACACTAATTGGCCTAGAACTTCTGCAGGTTGTAACTAGTAGCCTGAAACCCGGAAAGACGTGAAACTTGGACATAATTTCCAAAATATGTATATTAAGAAGCCCAATTGCGATCCTACTAAAAATCCAATGGAGTAGGTGAAAAACTGAATAACTACAATAGACAATTACATCAAGTTGAAGAGAGAACATAAATATTAAGGGACAATTTTCAAATAACCATACCTTTCTTCTCAGGACTCAGAATTGAGCATGGAAGCAGGCATTGGAAAGGTCTTGTACAGTAGAATATAAGTATTCACACAAAATATTGATCTGGGCATTCAATCTTCAGGAAATAAGAAGAAATAATTTCAATACATTATTGAACTAGAATGGTTCATATTTTCATGAAATTGTTGAAATAGTTAGCCTGACAAAGTTTTGTTGGCTGCAGATTTTGCATAGTTAACAACAACTAGATCAAATAAGGATCAAAACAAACTGAAAATGAATGAAATATGCACATGGGGCTTATAGCCAAGAAGATGAGATCAGAGGGATGGATGTCCATATGGGCATTGAAGGAACAAACTCCAATGGACATGGAGAAGGAAGGGATGGAAACATGAATATGGTAGAGACCATTAAAAATTTGCTTAAGGATGTCCAAAGCCATAAAATAGATAATGAGAGGATTATGAGAGACAAGGAGAAGCAGGAGAAATTCAACATGAAGTTAATGCATATCTTGAATAGAATAGAAAAGAAATTAGATAAGGAGAGTATCTTAAGAAAATCATGAAGTCACGGGTCTCCTAATGAGAAAAGAAGAACCGGAAGTGTTAGTAGACATCACCATTGCTTCCTGAGGAATTCCAATAAGAGAGCACACAAAAACTCAATTCCATCCCCTTTCAAGAATCATAAGAGGTCTGGGGTGGATGAGATACGAGGAGAAATGAACAAAATCAAACCTCCTACATTTGATGGTGAGCACAAGACAGATGAAGATGCAGAGACATGATTCTTGGGAATGATGAAGTATTTTCAACTGAATAATTATTCTTCTCATGCAGAAGGAATAATTTCCATCTATAAACTCAAGGGAAAGACATCCATGTGGTGGAATCAACTTGGGTAGGTGCAACACATTAAAGAGAAAAATGTTACTTGGAAGGAATTCAAGAAGTATTTTGGAAATAAATACCTTGCTAAGAGATACTATGACAAGAAAATGAAAGAATTATTTGAACTCAAACTTGGGAGTATGACCATAGATGAATATGAAAGAAGGTTTTTATAACTCCTTAAGTATGTTTCTTTCATCAAGGATGAGGCAGTTAAGATTCAAAGGTATTTGAGTGGATTTCCATCATTCATCAGTGACAAAATATAGTATGATGATCCCAAAGCATTTGAGAAGACCATAAGGCGAGATAAATTCCTTTATGATCATAAAAAAGCAAGGCCAACTTTCCAAAAATCTTGGGAAGACAAAAATAAATTCAATATGGATCAGAGGAAGAAGGGAACTAAGCCACCATTCTTCAGAAATAATCCTCAGGGACAACTAACTTCTAGAGAACCCAGAATGATGGAGACATGAGTTGAAAGGCCAAGGAAACCACCTATTCAATGTTGGGGCTGTAAAGGAGATCGTATATTTAGATATTTCCCTCACAGAGGTGAAAAAGTGAGGAATGTTCACAATGTACAGCAAGCTGACACAGTGGAAGACATGGGAAGAAATGTACCACGGATCTATGTAGCCCTGGAAAACAAGAAAGCAGAGTATCGATCACATATGATTGAAGTGGAACGTATGATCAACAACCAAAACATTGCTATTTTAATTTATTTAGGAGCTAGTTATAGTTATATAGATCATAAGATGGTGGAAAGTTTACATTTTCCAAGAAGCAAGAATGGAAAATATTGGTTGGTGCAGTTGGTTACCAGAGCCAAAAGAAAAGTTAATGAGATGGTTAAGTCATGTCCTATGGACATGAATGGAATCAACACTAGGGCATATTTGAACATCTTTCCTTTAGGTTCCTATGAATGTCTAATTGGGATGGATTGGTTGGAGCAACATCATTCTATCCTAGACTGTCATAACAAGGAATTTACTTTCTTGGATGAGAAAGGGAACCTAAGGACAATGTAGGGAATTCCCAGGGCAGTGACCATTAGAGAAATTTAAGCATTGCATCTAAAGAAATGTTATAGAAAAGGGTGTCAAATATTTTAATCACATATGGAAGAGACACCTAAAGATAACGTGTCAAATATTGAAGATTATGCAGTCCTAAAAGAGATTGAAGATGTGTTTAAGGAAATACTAAAATTACCCCCTAAAAGAGACATTGATTTCTCCATAAATATGATGTGTGGACATTGATTCTTAAATATTGCACATCCAATCACTTCCTTACAAAAGAAGGGTGTGAATTTTTAGTGGACATTGAATTGTGAAAAGAGTTTCCAACACTTGAAGCAATTATTAACAAGTGCTCTAATACTAAGAATTTAAGATCGAAATTAAGACTTCATTGTATGCACCGATGTATGTAAAGAAGGACTTGGTGGAGCCCTTAGTCAGAATGGGTTTGTTGTAGGTTATGAAACAAGGAATTTGAAGGAGAATGAAAGGCACTATGCCACTCATGATTTGGAGTTGGAAGCCATAGTGCATGCCTTGAGGAAGTGGAGTCACTATCTCATAGGGAAAAGGTTCGAGCTGAGAATAGACCATCATGGTATGAAATATTTATTTGATCAACCAACTCTAAATGCTAAGCAAAGCAGATGGATAGAATTTCTCGGTGAATATGACTTTGATATAAAGCATATCAAGGAGAAAGAAAACAAAGTGCCTGATGCACTCAACAAAAGAGTGCATGAGTTGCATGCTACAACCATTATCATGTACCAATCATATTTGAAAAACATAATTTTGGAGGCTGCAAAATCAGATTTGCAATACAAGGAGTTAGTGGAAAAATTACAGCAAGGTATTTTGCAGTAGAAAATTGAAGACTATAATCTAGAAAATGATGAAATTCTCATATACAGGGGAATAATTTAAGTACCAAATTTTGAGTAATTTAAAAATAGTATATTGAGAAAAATGCGTAATGTACATTATGCTTGGTACCTAGGTTACCAGAAAACTATTGCAGTTGTCAAGAGACAATATTATTAGCCAAGCATGAAAAAATAAGTTGTTGATTTTATTGCCAAATTTTTGGAATGTCAAATGGTAAAGGTTGAGCATAGAAACCCAAATGGTTTGCTACATCCATTACCCATTCCTGAGTGGAAATGGGAAGTTGTAACAATGGATTTCATCACCAAATGGCCCAGAACAAACAAACAAGATGATTCTATCATGGTAGTGGTCAATAAGCTTACTAAAGTTGCCCATTTTATTCCAGTAAATCTCACTCACAAGGAAGCCAACATTGTTGATGTTTATATGAGATAAATTACTTGATTACATTGTATACCCAAGACAATTGTGTCTGACATAGATCCAAAATTTACCTCAAATTTTTGGAAGGGGTTATTTAATGGATTTGGAACAAATTTGAATTTTAGTACAACTTATCATCTAGAATCAGATGGACAAATAGAGAGGGTGAATCAAGTGATTGAGGATATGTTGAGGATGTATGTATGGATAAACCATCAAAATGGAAAGACTACCTACACATAGTAGAGTTTGCTTATAAAAATGGGTACCAAACATCTCTAAAGATGAGCCCATTTCAGGCATTTTATGGCAGAAGGTGCAACACACCGGTAAGTTGGGATAACCCAGTAGATAGAGCAGCGGTTGAGACATATTTACTCAAAGAAATAGAGGAGAAAATGTTGAAAATAAAACAAAATTTAAAGGATTCCCAAGACAAGAATAAAATCTATGTTGATAGGGGTAGAACCCACATGGAATTTAAAGTGGGGGACCACGTATTATTGAAATTGAAGGCAAACAAAAGTTTCCTAAAGTTGGGAAATTATTCAAAGTTGGCAACATGCTATTGTGGGTTGTTTGAAATCCTAGAGGGGATTGGGCATGTAGCATGCATGATTGTCTTGCCTACATCAATGACCATTCATAATGTATTTCATGTATCATTACTTAAGAAATATATACCTCATGCTAATCATGTTATTTATTGGAATGTGATTCAGGTGGAGCAAGAAGGTGCTTTCCAAGTACATCCAGTACACATTCTGGACTGAAAAATCAAACAAATCTGAAATCAATCCATGGGCATTGTAAAGGTCAAATGGACCTGTTACAGTCCTGAGGATGCTACTTGGGAGCACGAGGATGTAATGTGGGCAAAATACCCACATATTTTTGAATATTCTGGAAATCTTGATGATATTTGTACATAATGCACTAAGGATAATGCATAAATAAGGGGAGGGAATTATAATACCCCTAGGACGAACCCAATCGTAAATGTAAATGAAAATGTACTTAAGTTGGTGAGTTGCTTGATATCATTTTTGTATGCACCTTCCATGGTATAGTGTGCACATGTACTGAGCACTAAAATGATGAAGTGTGCACTTTCAACGATATCGCGTGCAATAAACTTAAGTGCGTTTGATTTTGAGGCTAGGGAGCCTTTGTGTATATGCTGTTTTTTATAGGTTGGTGAGCCAGTTATTTTAAGCTAGGAGTCTTATGTGTGGAATTAGGCCAGAGAGCCTAGATGCTAAAGGCCATTGAGCCTATTTTTGTATATGTCTCATGATTAATATAATACATCGCTTCATGCAGATCGATCACGAAAAAAGAGTATGGGGAACTAAACTCCACTAGTTAGGGAAAGGGGATGGGGGGATGTTAAGGAAAATGGATAATATAGGGAGAATAAGCCAAAAAGGAATATTGTATTAATATTCCTTAAAGTATATAGTATGGAAGATTATTTTATCTTAAGTTTTGAGGATGGGGACAAGTGGGCCAAAGTAGCTCCCAACATGAAAAGTGTCAAGTTGGGAACATGGATATATATAGTTTGGACTTAGTTCATTTTCCCATTCATTCATTCATTCCATGATCATTTAATAACTCATTCAGTTGTCATCCATACCTTCATGTACCTGTATCCATACATGTACATGTATCCATACCCATACCTATATGTGTACCTAGTTATCTTGGGAGCTAGACTGAAGAAGCGGGTTGTTAGGCCCATGGGATACTAAAGAGGTGGGTTGTCAGGCCCATGAGAAATTATCTCTAGGTGAGAGAATTGATGGGAATTGATTTCCCAAAGGTGCTAAACTACAACTACAGGGCTCTGGGACTTCCTGTCTGACCCATTGCTGAAGCCTTGGAAGGGAAGTGGGGCAGTCGAGGGATTGTTGAGAAGAGGAGGGGCACACTTCCTCGGGTGGGACATGCGTCTGGGGATTGAGTGACTATAGGTTGTTAGTTTGAGTTGGCACGTGTGACGAAGTACTTGATGTTGTCTGACATACATCAGCCTGGTTAGGAATCCCTTTACCCGGGTGGAGTTTAGTCCCAGCTCGGGGGTGACCCACTCCTGAGAGCGATGAGCATCGTGGTATAAGGATGTGAGGGTCGTGGGAGGTCTGGACATAGTTGGTGATATTTTTACCAAGATAAGTGTCAATTGTGTGTTAAATTACATGTTTCATTATTATTTATGTGTTTATTTTTATGGGTTTTTCATGTGTGTGGTTTATACCTGTCTTCATATTTATGGGCATTTCCTGTCTATGTTGCATGTATATGTTTACTATTATTTTCGCATGAAGTTGTGCATTTACAAAATGTAGAAACGACACTCAGAGATGAGGGTTGAGGAGTAGAGGGTTTCTCAAGTTAGGTTTCAGA
The DNA here is from genome assembly GCA_010110895.2 of Picea sitchensis. NCBI lineage: Eukaryota > Viridiplantae > Streptophyta > Pinopsida > Pinales > Pinaceae > Picea > Picea sitchensis. The sequence continues at coordinate 54,086 of SNQJ01S0076315.1, forward strand.
CTTCTCAATTTCCTCCTATTAATCATATTAGGATGGAAAAAACAACAAACAATATTGTATATTAAAAATATATGTGAGCTTCTTATGAGAGAGTGAAAACATAAAAATAAATTATGAGTCCATGTTGATGAAAAATTAGTATTAGACTATCGAGGTAAAATCCAATTTTCATTGGGTGATGTGGGTTTTATTCTAGTCCATTCAAGTGATAATCAATTGAATTTAACAACGAAAATTGTAAATTTAATCATATTGATCATTGCATCAATCTAGGCCCTTCCTTTATTTTGATAGGGCGTAGACTCCTATCAATCCAAAATTTAGTAAAAACCATGAACTCAAAATTGAAAATTCACAATGAAACGATAGTACAGAACTAAACTGATTATATTCATCCTTGGTTTCTTTATTGAAAATTCATAATGAAATGACAATCCAACACTAAACTGGTTATGTTAGTATTTGGTTTCTTTTCGAGCTTTTAATATATTTATTCAAGAAAATGTGAAATAAAAATATGTACTTTGAAATAAAAATTGAAATAAAAACATGATTTAGAACCTATTTTAATATGTAAAATTAAAATATACTTTAATATAAGTAGACAATTTTCATTAAAATTTATATTGATATAAATTGTTTATTTATCGAAAAGGTTAGAAAATGTTTGATAGAAATTATCAATCCTCTGCACATTGGAAGTATTCACTAATGCCATTAATATGACACCTACCATTAATGGAAGTATTCACCATGACAATCCAACACTAAACTGGTTATGTTAGTCTTTGGTTTCTTTTCGAGCTTTCAATATATTTATTCAAGAAAATGTGAAATAAAAATATGTTCTTTGAAATAAAAAATAAAATAAAAACATGATTGAGAACCTATTTTAATATGTAAAATTAAAATAGGTTTTAATATAAGTAAGCGATTTTCATTAAAATTTATATTGATATAAATTGTTTATGTATCGAAAATGGTTGATGGAAATTATCAATCCTCTGCACATTGGAAGTATTCACTAATGCCATTAATATGGCACCTACCATTAATGGAAGTATTCACTAGTGCTATTAATTTTTAATTAGGATGTTAATCATACACTACCTTGAATTATGAATATACTCCAAATTCAATTAAAAAAATAAAAATCTAAATGCAACAAACCAAACCTTAGTAGATGACCTATTATTTTTTATTTTTTGTTATCACGTCACAAAATCAAATTCGTTTTCAACTTAAGTTTTTTTCAATCAAAATTAATGAAAATTGTGTTTAATGTGTAGAATATAAGTATTGTTAGGTTCATCATACACATTTTTCAAGTAGCTCATAATTTCAATTTTGTTTTCAATTTGCTTCAAGATATTGAAATCCAAATGCAAAAAATTAACAATTTAATATAATATCAACACTTTTGGAATCAAAATTCACAATTTCATAATTAAAATTGATGTTTTTTAAGATGTCTTTAAAAATTTTAATTAGGATGTTAATCATATGTATTACCTTGAATTATTTAATTAGGATCTTAATCATACTTGTTAAGATGTTTTTAAAGTTTTTCTAAGGCATCAATAGTCCCTTATAATGACATGGAAATGGGTCCTAGTTTTGATATGAATTTATCCTCTTCATATGAAAAAGCATTGAATAATCATTGCAAATAATGAACGCAAATCCTATATGTAGTAAATTGGTTACATGCATTAAAGAATTTGTGTATACGATCTGGATAATTTGTAGGATTAAATTATAATCATCCAAATTATAGGTCATTTTAGGTTCACTAGATACAATCTATAGGTTCTTCCGTGAAATTGTAAATAACTATTGGTAAACATTATAATTCATAGAAAAAATAACTTTTCTGAATTGAATGGACCATAAAAGTAAACTAAACTCGAAATGATTCTAGAATCCTAGATATTCATAAATATGTGTACTTTCAATGCAAAATATAAAATTCTTGAATGTACATATCACTTGTTTAAATAAATCGTATTGGTACTCCATCTTCAATTATTCATTCATGATCGGCTTTGGACATTTTCCATTTTCTAACTTTCATTGTTTTTCTTGATTGAACTTCTATTAACTTTATGCATGTTGCACATACCAAATAACTATATTGACAACTTATGACATCTAACTGGTAGTCTTGAAAGTAAACATGAGTATCAGTTTGATGGGTTTCTAGAAAAAAATATCCTTTCAATATGATGGATCCCCTTTCATATATAAAAGCGTTATCATCAAAATCTTTTAATAACCTCATCTTTTGTTTTGTGCATCACATCAAATAATATTTCATGTTTTCAGTGTTGTCTATAGGTGCAACCACGAAAACTACATATCCTGCAAATAATTTGATATGTTGGACAACAAGTAGTTCATGTTACATTATTACACAAGTACATCTACAAGTTATTTGAAAACATTTAAACAAAAAAATGACTTTCTCTAACAAGATCAGAAACTCTATCACCATCAACTGACACTTTAGATTCATTTGATTCCACCTCCTCTGAGCTTGCAAGTGGCATTTTCCTTTTTATATTAAGTTTGGTATGTCTCCAAGATTTAACATATTATTCATTTTTGTTTTCACAAATCTCTATGTATTATGTGTCCTCTATGCAAACTAAACAAACACAAGACTCATTTCTTCTATCAAATGCAAACACATTTTGATAGTGTTTTTTTCTAACTACGTGAATTTTTCATGTCACATGTATTGTACCAACTTCATATGGGATTGATCTATTTACATCTTGGATTCCAACATATCAAAAATACCTGCACAAGAAAATAACGTCTTAACTTGAAATCTCTCAAGAAAATGATTGAAGATTGAACATAAATTTGAACACATGAATAAAAATATCTTGTGTACATGTGTAACATGTATATATATACACACATGCGCATATCCCTTGATGGATTATTTTCACGACTTAGCGTCATTTTTCACCATTCAACAACTTGATCAGTGGATTCAAATCGATAAGGATGAGGGTTCATCTGATACTTCAAAGTTCTCATTTTACACATGCCCCTGCACCGTCGTGCTCTCCTTTTCCATGACCAGTCTCAAAAAAATTCCACCAATGTGTAATGTTTGCTTTTTTATGAAGACGACACAACCAATAGAATGATATTGAAGATTTGAAGTGACCTTCACACCGATATGACCATATACAATGTCGATTGAATCTGATCCCACGTTATTTCAACGAATCATAAAATTTATCAAAACAATGTTGTACATAATGTATGTCATGTGCTTGATCATCACTTATATAAAAGTGATAGTTTTCAATAAAATTTCGATTGTCTTTGGTGCTTTCTATGTTATCAAGACTCCGTTGAGAATGTCTATATAGAATGTGGAAAAATATAGTGACTTGATCAGAATGATAATATTCACTCTGTATTTCTTTTTGTGCAGTGAAATGTGTAATTCTTTGCAAAATCAACTACAGACAAAATTGTTCCTTATGGAAACACTTCACATGATTTTTGAATTGTAGGTATTTCCATCGAGATCTATGTGAATTATTGGTGTATTTATAAATTTCTTCCTCAAACTTCTTCAAAAAATGTATCACACATATTTTATCTACTTTCGAATCAATCATTTTGGAAATGACATTTGAAGAATGTGGAGCCGTGTTTTTAATATATTCATATCTCTTCCAATTGACTGTTATATTAGAAAATGATTGATTATTAATATCAATAGGATACTTTGAGTGAAACAAAATTAGATTTCCACAACGATCACATTTATTTCCACCAACACTTTTTTTTTGGTAAAATAATTCATCACCTTCTCTTTCACATAGAATTTCAGATAGAAAAAAACAGAATGTGGAAGGAGGAGGTGAACTTGGCCATACCATTTTACCAAAATCAAGAAAAGTGTCGTAATATAACTCAAATTCCACATGATAACGACAACAACAAGTGTCAATAACATTGATGGGTCTAACAAACCATGATTTTTGTTGCACAAATGTATTGATGGAAATTTTAACTTCTTTGTTCTTTTCTTTGAACTTATTGAACAATTCTATTTGTGTCATTGTCAATATATGTTTTGGATGTTCTTCATATTTTTTTTGTTCTATTCTTGATCACAAGAAACCCCTTGTATGTGGTGGAAAACAAGATTCTGTCAACCAACAATTACGGGCCAATTCTTTAACATTTTTTTCAAGTCTATCTTTGTAGGGTTGTCTAGAAATCACTGTCCAACATGAATGTTTATCATTTTCATCTATTTGCAATCGAAATTTTCAATGTTTGTACAATTTTTTTCTAGACGTTCCCATCATTTTTTCCATATGTCATGTCAAACGATATTTTATATTGCTATATAAAACAACTCATGTTTGTATCACTCTACGTGTAACACTGACATCTTTTTTTCAAGATTTTCCAAATCTTTTAATACGCTAGTTATATTGTCAAAGACATTTTGTTTCACCTTTGTATCTTTTGTTAAAT
>SNQJ01S0076315.1:58610-70615 GCA_010110895.2 Picea sitchensis
GGGGAGAAAATAACTCATTATTGTTCCTTTCATGTTTAAGGAACATATTGTTAAGCAATTGTCAAATTGACCTATCAAATCTCAATAAAAAAAATTAAAAAAGAGCAAGTGGAAAGCTAACAAAATTCTTCAAAAAGTTTTGTTTTTACTGTAAAGTGAAATTACAAATAAATAAAAAATGTTTTTTTATAGTCGAAGTTGAAGAATTTTTGAAAATATAGTTTTTTTTCTCATAAAACAAGCAAAATAGACATCCATCTTCATGATTTCACCCATCTTCATGAAGTTAGTAAGAAGAATAAAAACTAAATTTGTAAATTAAATAATGAGGGGATGAAGTAAATCAATTTAAGAAACCAAGGAAAATAAAATAAATCTAAAGATTGATTAATACACATATGTGCAAGTAATTACCAAATTGGAGTTTAAGGTAAGAATGGAATAAAGATAAAGGAATCGGTATGCATAGAAAGGAATCTAGAGTCTAATTAACAATAGTCTAACTAGGAGAAGATTCTTATTTTAACTCAACTCAGATTTAGTAAGGCATCAATCATTAATTAGAAATAAAGGGAATAAAGAGACAACTAGGATTGATTTAAGGAGCACTTTTAGGAAGGGTGAGAGAAATTGAATTTTATTCAAATAAAATGTGGATTTAATTGTGCAAATTGGAGAAAGGGTGACAAGTGTAAGGGAGAGTTAATTGTAAATTATTTTAATTAAAAAATGAATTAATTGTGCAAGTGGGGATGAGTTATGAGAAAATTCTCTAAAATAAATAGTTGAGATGGGAAATCGACCACAATAGTTATTTGTAAAGTTATGCTGCATAAATTTTGACTGGTTTTACTTGTGAGAGTTGGGATACCCATATTGAGAGAGAGTGGTGACTCTAACTTGCAAGGAAATCTTGGCGCTAGAGTCTTCTAGTTTTGTGTGTGGCCCCCTTTGCATCTCGGGGGGCTAAGGGGGGAGAAGAGTACCCCTAGCTTTGGCTGGGAGGTACTAGTGAAGTCTTAGATATTGGAAAGTGGGAGGAAGGAAGGACCACTAGTAGCTGAGGAACATTCTCCATCAATCACCTTCATTGGTCATGATATTTTTTTGATAGTTATTGTTTTGTATTAGAATATAAATTGTAAATTTTAATGCTTGTAAAGAATTTGATTTTGATTAGTCATATGTCTTATTTTCCTACTTATGTGGATCAATTTACTGCCTATCTCGTTGTGAAATTTTAATTAAATCCATGGTTGTTTATCCTACGTGAGTAGATTTAATGTCATTGAAAGAGGGAATGTGGATAGGATTGTTTAATCGGAATATCTCAACCTTCTCTTATCATTATAAATATTGGAAATTGCATACCTTGTCGAGCTCTCAATACTAAGTTAATGGAGCCTCTGATGTCAAATTGTTATGTGACTTAATGTTTGTAAAAACATTGCCTATGCATTTTGATGTGTGCGCCTCTCAAACAATCAACTGGTTAAATATTAGTTCCCTCCTTATCAAATTCGATTTGGTGGAGTCCCTTTTTACTGTAAACCATCAAATTTTGGGGTAAGAGCATTTTACTACTACTGAGTCAAATAACTAAATATCGATATTATTCCTAGTTTAGTGACTGACACTTTTTTTTGCAATAAGTAATAACCTTAGGAAGGAAACTTGGGTTGTATGATTTCTTCAAGAGTTCATAGGTTCCAGAACCCGAGCTCAACCCCAGTTGCAAGGAATTTTACTATTTAAAAATATTTTTTTCCAGTTACGATGTCCGAACCTCGAGCAAACGATTCCATATATGATGTGTGGGGTCTTGACCGGCATAGAATTCTAGTTATTGTACATCACTAGAGCCTATACATAAAACTCTAAAAGGAATTTTAAACCTTGACTAGGCTTCAGGATCTCCACATTCTTCTCATTGAAGTAATGAGAGTCATGATATTCACTCAATGTTTAACCTTGACAGAACTAAGATCTCGTTTTAGATGCGCATCATACTGAGCCTTATAAATTGATGGATGGATCTTCACTCACCCAACTTTCATCGATATCCCTCGAAGGGGTTTTCCACCTGGACATGGATGATCCTTCACCCTCTGTCCCTTCCTTGGGTGGTTGATTTCTTCTTCTTTTTTCTCAGTCATTTCTCTGTTGTTATTGTTGGGTGACCCCTACCAACCTTCTAAATTGAAATCTCCCAGGTGTGAATATTGCATGGCGATTATCCCTTCTACTGATACCCAAAACCTTGTTTAAAAAAAATCCCAATTCTAGCCACAATAGTCACCACCAAAACATGTCCCAACCAAATTTAGGTTGTGTTGATCTTATCTCTTTCCATAAATCCAAATCGATTTCCCATTTTTTATTAGCCAATGACTCCACCTATTTTCTTCCACCGCATTGGCCTTCTCTATGAGTACTTTCCTCCCTCAAGGGTCACCATTTTCAAATACTTGCTTCCCTGACTATTCTTAACCCCAAGAATTAGAAATTGGTGTCTAGTTTACCTCATTAAAGGTTGTCGTGACCCTTAAGGATTGAGTAAAAGGGTATTCATGTGAGTAAGTGGTGGAATTCATCTATAAATAAATCCCCTCCTAAAGACCTTCCTATTGAACTTTTTTTTCTTATCATTTCATGTCTATGTAACAACCCCTTCGTTACGACTACAAGCGAAGCAGAAGGTGCAAAAATTCCTTCTTTTTCTTTTAAACAGGACGAAAATGACGATTACATCTAAAAAAAACATCTGACGATGAGCACCATGCCCACAGAACTAGAAAATGACAAATAAGGCTCCATGCACTAGTGAAATATCATCTGAGCGAAACATGCATAAAGCGTCAGAGAGAAACAAGTACCCTCCCAACACAAACATGACCACTCTAAAGAGCTAAGGGACAACATCCCCATCCTAACACAACGACCTTGACGACTAGTTAAATAGAACCTCGATGGAATGAAACCAAACTCATGAAGGAGTTCAACCCATGCACCATTAGCAAACTTGCAACGATTGACAACACTCATACGGGAGAATAGACCATGGCCAAGTCATCCTTCTCCTCTATCCCTTAGGGTGCACAATGATCCCCTCATCGGGAATCATGTTGTCCCCATGTGATAGGCGTGATAATAACCCTAGCGCAACATAACCTATCTGGACCAAGGACTCAAGATAAAACCAGTGCGTTAGGAGCCCAACCATGGAAAAGAAGAGTACAACCACACCCCTAAGCAACAAGTCGACATGACGCAAGGTGACATGATTCAATAAAATTTGTGCAGCTATCTGAAGAATGTCTGGTTCCTATAAGGAAAACCTGTGAGGTGAAACAACTATGACCAACCACTATTTCAATTTGTCTTAAGTCACAAGGTTATGACATTGCATCAACAATGATCTCTACATGATGCATTTGACCCAAAATATTAGACAAGGCACCATCAGGTACCTAGAACAGTTTTTATATAAGTACAGGCATTGAGTGTTAGGAATAATATTAACTCTATTGAATTATTATATATATTTAAATAACTAAATCAACCCTTGTTGATTTATCTAAATTTTTATTATTAAAATTAGATATCCCAAGGAGATTTCATGTGAATTAAACTTTCCAATTTATTTATTAAGGTTGGAACCATCCCCTAAGTCATCGATCTCCAAGTGAATTTTCAACACTAACGAAATATCATTAACAAATAATCAACATAAATCAAGAAGGTGAGGATGAATAATTACCGCGATATATATCAGCAAAGACCCTTCAATTGGTTAGGTATGAATTCAAACTTTCAAATCAGAAGGTGAGGGATAAATAACTTGATATATCATAAGGCCCTTCAATTAGTTAGGTTCATTCGCAAAATCTAACTCCACAATTCTGGTACATACTTGAACTTGACGCAAGACCCCTAATCGCTAAACTTTAAAATCTGAACCCGTCAGAATAACCACATATCAACTATTCCAATAAATAATGATTGCGGTCGTTTAGGGTAAAAGTTGTGAGTTATTGATCAATTATAACGTTGCCTTTTTAACCCATATCACTATCAAGGTTTCCATCTATGAATTCCCTGTCATGTTAACATTTAAGAATGTCGATATCTAGAATTCCAATAACATTAAAGAATATCTAGAATCGTTGTCAACTATAAGAAAATTAGATAGTTGTGTAATTTCCAAAAATTAAGAAAATAAAAATGTTCAATGCACATTTAAAAACTTGTTATCAGAGGAATATAATAATAATATGTAGACGATATATCATAAGGCCCTTCAATTAGTTAGGTTCATTCGCAAAATCTAACTCCACAATTCTGGTACATACTTGAACTTGACGCAAGACCCCTAATCGCTAAACTTTAAAATCTGAACCCGTCAGAATAACCACATATCAACTATTCCAATAAATAATGATTGCGGTCGTTTAGGGTAAAAGTTGTGAGTTATTGATCAATTATAACGTTGCCTTTTTAACCCATATCACTATCAAATTTGCCATCTATGAATTCACTGTCACGATAGCATTAAAGAATGCGAATATCTAGAATGCCAATAACATTAAAGAATATCTAGAATCGTTGTCAACTATAAGAAAATTAGATAGTTGTGTAATTTCCAAAAATTAAGAAAATAAAAATGATTTCCAATGCACATTTAAAAACTTGTTATCAGAGGAATATAATAATAATATGTAGTGATAAGAACATTTTCATTGAATGGTATAACCCGTTTTCCAATGCAGGCAATGCTTCCCTTCCATAATGCGATCAATACCAATGCCATTAAGTGGGCGACTATCAATGTTGTTGATTAATTATCAATTTCATGTGAATTAAATGCAGTATTGCAGTCTATTAAAATAGATGTAGGCAATTACTATTGTTGTGTAAATGCTACATCCATCTATTACGCACGATATAGATGGCATAAGGATAATATCCCTGATATGAATTAATTACTAAATTCCTGGGTACTACCATAACTAGCTGGTAATAACCATCATTGTCCAATAAGGGTCATGATCAACGCTGTCGACAATCATTCTGTTCAACATTCCCTCATATTCTCTGATTATCAATCACTATACCTTGCATAAAGCTACCCAAATGTTGTGCATAATCCAGGAGAGGACAATGACAACGTCCTTCAACGAGTGTATATCACAGAAAATCCAAAAACCCAATTTAAGAAGTAAATCAGTGTCCATTAATAAATTGTTGTCCATTCACTATATACACAGTAATTTTTTTTTTCGCTGCACGTAATCATTCTGCCATGCATTCAATGTTCAAAATTGTTGGCCTTATAGTATAAATTGGTTGACCTCAAATGTTAAAAAAAAACCGCAGTCTTTAAAGAAATTCGTAGTCATTTGATAGTATAATTTCATTGCCATTAAATGTTAAAAACAAAGTCATTCGATAGGTAAATTTGTTTCCATTTAGATTATACAACTCGCTGTCCAAATTATAAACACTGACTTTTACCAAGGAAAAACAATATCACCATATATATAATCGCTATCAAGGTAAAATTAAAACACAACCACTAGTAATGCATGTATAAAGTCACAACCAAAATATACATATCCAAATCGCCATCCACAAAAAAAATCAATTGCTAACCATTAAAATCATAATCTCTCTTTTTAGTAAATACATGCAATGTTGAGTTTATATGAAACGCAAAGTAAGAATGCAAAGTAAATATAAGAAACTCAGAGATGAATTGAATTCACGTAGTTAAATTCTAGGTTGATTAGGTGTATAGATAAATGGAACGCAGAAGTAAAATTTGAGGTCGAATGTATCTAATAAAACACAAAATTAAGTTGCCAGGAATGTAATACACACAGAGTAAACAAAGGAGTTGTGGTGCCAACCATGAATACAATTTTCTGAGGGTAAGATGCCAAGAAGAGTGGGTTGAATGTTGGGTGAGTAAGGCTGAAACGCAGAGAATACTAACCACAGTTTTCAGATGTTGAGAACATTTAGGACACAAAGATGATATAACATGAAGAGACCAAAGCAAGGCAAAGATCAAATGTGGAGATAAGAAGGGGTCAACAGCTGGGCAAACACATCCTTCACTCATCATCCACGCATAGAAAAGCAGGGCATTAGAATCTATAGGTCGTTGTGCACCAAAGTGACGACCATGGATTCGGCTCCTAGCCGACTTCTCAGGCGTGGACTGATGAACTAGGGATGAGGAAGAAGTAAAAATCATAACCCTTCACAAAAAATCAATAAAACTAGTCAGACAGTGAAAACATCTAGGGATCGAATGCCAAGGGAATCAAGTCAAGCATCGAGCTTAAGTCCATGGGGAAATAAAGTTCTCAATTAAAATGCGAAGTCCAACACCTTCTTTGCACAGTTAAAAGTACAAAATTGAAGGCATGAGGTCAATAATAATATACCATACAAAATGAAAGTAAGCATACCGTAGCCCAAGTCATCCGCTCTCATTCATGTTCCCATGCTCTCTATGTAGCTCCCTCTTGCGGACCTCTTCTTCCCCCTTAGCCCCCCAAGCCACAAAGGGGCCACACACACTAAACCAGAGAGCAGATAGCTCCCAGCTCGTCTTGCAAGGCTGAGCTACCACTCCTCACCAAGCTGGATATCCCAACTCCCACAAGCTAAGTCAGTCAAGTCCAAAATTCTGCAGCGTAACGTTACACATAACAGAAGACCCCATCATCCTCCTCCTCCCTCCTTTATTTAGAGTTTCTAAGTCATTTTCTTTCCCAAAATTGCATTTAATTTATTGTTCAATAATTTAATTCGGAAAAATCCCCCCCATACATGTGTCACCCATCCCCTTCGTTGCAGCAAAACTTAATTTCAGTGATTATTTAATTACTCATATTTCCCTCACCCACCTAAAATCGTTCCTAGAATTGCTCCTAGGTGTCCTCATATTCACTTACATAATTTAATGACTTACCCCCTTACTAAATTACTAGTTGAGTTCAATTTAGAAAGTTCTTAAAGGCAAGATTCCTTGCTAAGTTGGTCATTCTGCTTTTTCCTTATGTTTCCCTTTTTCTATATTTTCCCCCCTTTTTCCCTTAGTTTCCTAATTCTTTTAAATTTCTCTCTTTCCCTTTTTATCTAAACTCAAATTAGTAAGTGTACAAAATTGTCTTTTTCCTCTTTTTATTTTTAATTAATAAATTTTAATTAGCATGTGTAACAAAACAATCATTTCCCTTTTAAAATTTTAAATACCTCAATAATTTGATTTTAATAATTTAATCAAGTTTCTACCCCATTTTCGTCACATGTTTAATGATGATTATTATTATTTTTATTTTTTTTACCACAAGTATTACTTTAGACCTAGGCTTTAATTTTCTATACTCGACGACATTTTATTAGGGAAATTGTTTTTAAATATTTCTTATCATGTTATTCATTCTAAGGCCATCTTGGTTTATTCTCTTATTAGTTAACAATGCAACATGCCATTCAGGACACACTAGGTGCTCCAAGGGTGCCACTAGCCTCATTCTATTTCCCTTGCGCGACGTGTCCTTCAGGATGCACTACGTGCTCCAAGGGTGCCACTCCCCTCTTTCCATTATTCTTGCACGATGTTCCCTTCAGGACGCACTATGTGCTCGAAGGGTGCCACTCACCTCTTTCTGTTTTTCTTCCAGGACGTGCCCTTCAGGATGCACTACGTGCTCCAAGGGTGCCACTCACCTCTTGACTGACTTGGTAGACATCAAAAACCCCTGGAGTCAATACTCTGCCAGGTGATCTTGTGGGACACTAAGGGCCTCTAAGGAATAATTCCCCTGCCTTATTGCGCACCCCTTAGAATCATTGTGAACGACTGTCACAGTCTTCCCTCACGACATCGTGGGTCTTCTTGAACTAGGTAGTTGTTAACCTATAGTTCGAGCCATGGTGAGAGTTCTAGTGGGTTGTGGTAGGGTTTTTTTTCACACCTCTCCCTCAACGTCTCTGGTAGTCATTTGTGACCCATCTACTCCACATGTGAGTCCGGTTGGAAATCTATTATCAGCCTGCATCATCAACGAATTATGTCAGAAATGAGATCAATAATCATAACATCTAATCATATGCACATATGTCATATATACAACATTAAAACCCAATAGTCCACTCCCTGACTCGATCAGGAGTCCAAGGGTTTCATTGATGCCTCTGCATCCTCGAGGTCCAAAATCCTACTCACTGAGGAGAACCGATTCAGTAGCATCTGCCTAAGTCAATACAACAAAATAACATATAATCACATCCATAATGCTTCATAATCATAAACAATGACCTATAGTATAATAATTTGGATCACTTGCAAGCAAGTGTCCTCAAAGAATAAGTTCTCTCAATGCGCGTAAGAGAGGGATGTTACACTCTACCTTGTAAGCTTGTGGATTAGATCCTCAATCTTCAATTGGTTATTATTCCAGGATAAGAAGAAGGATTATGAACGCTTACTTGTTAATTTTATTGATCTTCTTATAGCTCCTCTCGAATGGATATATGAGTAGGTTGTGGATTTTGGATGCAATTTCTTAGTTATGTAAATTTCCTCAAGCTAATAATATTTTATTCGCTAGTATATAAATGGATAGATGTTGATTTTCTTAATCACTAGAAGTCTCTTAATCATGGCCCCTCTCTACATAATTTTTTCTTAATGATTTGATTGGGATACCACAGTGAATGTATATCCTAGGATGGATTGGCAATTGTTCTCCTTAACTAGGTAGATGGTTTTAATTTTATCATGTGTCAAGGTGTCGATTGGATCAAGGGGATATGAAATTTCGTGTGGGAATTCTTGGATATTGATTAATATATTTAATATTTTGATAGATATGCAAGCAGCGGAATTATTTTCATTCTACTATGAAGACTTGACTTATAGTTATTTATATATAAAAATATAAGTTAGCATATGAATATTATAGATTGCCTAGTCATGGATAATCTTCTTATAGTTTTGCGATCGGGTATGTAAAGTAACTTAGAGTCCTTACTTATGGAATGTGATGATTAAATTCATTATGGCTTGAAGAAAAGAGATATGTAAATTAGTATCAATTTCTCATTTTATTGTTAACATAAGACCTTCCTTTTAAATTCTGTTGGTATAGTTGAATTGGGTAAAGGCTCTAGACACAGAACTTGAACCACTAATGGGTACTTGACTTAAATGACCTGACCTGAACATTACTTGTAATAACTTGAAATAAATCCTTATCTAATGCAAGGAATTTACTATGCACTCATGGTTTATTAATTAGCCTTGTGTTTCTCTTTTATTACTCACGTGCCATCATATTAATGTTGATTTATGATTAATTAAGTAATTAGATCTCTCGCGCACCTTGAAATATTTTTTAGGTATTATTTCTTAAGTGATTAGATTATTCACGCGCATTGAATTAATGTTGATGTATGAATTCCTAAGTGATTATATTATTCACGCGCATTGAAATAATGTTGATGTATGTTTAATTAAGTGATTTTATTACTCTTACACAATGAATAAATAATTAATAAGATCAATTGATTGATCTATTTGATTTCCCCTTGATGCGATTAGTGGAACTTAGACACCTCCTTGTTCCTTATAAAAATCACTAGCCCTGAGACATTAAATGGTCAAATTCAATCGGATGAATCTTGGGCTTCATCATTGTTTATGTGTTGTGGAGGTCCTAACCGTGCAGTATAGGTTAGGAGGGTAGTTCTTTAATTATTCAGTGATATGGTTGCTCATTATTTTATTTCTTCACTTGATTGTCATGTATTGAACTTCCTTGATAGTTATGTTTAAGTGTTGATCATGTGTCGTCATCGTTTATGTTAATGTGTTGGCTTGTGTCGTTACTGATTACCTTAAGCTGTTGCTTGTAATTATTTTAATTATGATGTCCTGTTGATTATGTGTTGCTATGATTTATGTGTGATGATTCTTTTATCCTATTGCAAAAAAAAAAAAATCCTATCGTACTTCATTGTTGACGTAACAGTGGGGACATTACAACTATTAAGCCCAAAATGGGGAATTATTTATTGATAGTGAAATGATTGCAATCAAAATGGGTGGTGGTGATTTTGTATTAGGTGTACAATGGTAACAATAATTGGGAACAATGGATATTAATTTCTAGGAACTTTTCATAATATTTTCCTCAACGGGAAAGGAAATTTAACTCAAATTTATTCAAGGGAAACCATATAAAGTGAAAATCTATAAAAACATGACAAAACTGCCTAACAAGGGACAACATGGTATAAATGCGTAATTATTTTCACTATATGTTCAAACATCTAGACCCTCTAATCGAGTCGATCTCCAAAATATTTTTGACAACCATTATAAGTTATTTTGATAGATGCCTAATTTTATTTTATTGGCTTGATATCATGAATCTCCTATTCATTTTCAATTGGAATCATACCACCTACCACTGGACCTTAAAAGTACCCATATGCACAACAAACTAATCTTGAGCATATGGTTCAAGAAATGTGAGAGATTGGCATCATTCAACCTAGATAAAATGTTTTATCTTTATAAATGGTGATGGTTTACACAAAGGAAGGCTCATGGAATACGTGTCTAGATTATAGAGAGCTCAACAAAATGATCATTAAAGATAATTTTCCTATTCCTACCATTGATAAATTGCAAGGAGATGTTTTTTTCCATGTTGGATATTATTTCTTAATATCATCAAATCATAATGAGGAAAAAATGCATCCCCCCAAAAAAATTTAGAATACATTAAGGTCATTATGAGTTTCTAATGATGTCATTTTCGCTTACTAATGCACCTTCCACATTTCAAATTTTGATGAATTCAATTTTCAAAAAAATTCATCAATTTTATTTTTGTTAGTATTTGTTGATGATATACTAATCTACAACAAATATTGGTAATATTGTGTACTAGAACATCTTGACATGGTACTAAAACCATTGGAAGGAAARAAACTATATGTGAAGCCTTASAAGTGTGCCTTTGGGGTTTAGGAAATGGAATTTTTGGTTTGTATTGTATCTCATGAAGGTGTCAATTTAGACCATAGAAAAATTGAAGCTAGGATAAAATATAAATTCTCAAAACCTTTAAGAATACTAGAGGATTCTTGTCATAATTATTTTCATTGATGCCAAAGGATTAGTGATGTAATTAATTTCATATTACATCATTAGAATACACATAGTATTTCCAAGATTGATTTATATATATAGGTATACAAGTATATTAAAATAGGGGTATATGTGAAAAAGTAAAAAGTGAAATTGGGGTTTCAAACCCATGGGTTTATGGTATTTGTACATGGTCGGTGGTATTTATCCATGGTATTTGGGGTTTTCTTCCATGGTTTTGGGTATTTTCCCATGGTATTTGGGGTATTTTCCCATGGTAATGGGAATTGATTATTTAATTAAGTGAAATGTACCTTCATTAAGGCTATGAAAAATTATAAAATTAGAAAGCATTGACAAAAGGTGTACGATGTGTGAAAAATAGATTAGTGAAGATGGAATTGTGATATAAGTTTCAGGTCATCATGGAATTTTTTTGATAACATTTTTCTATGATGTTTCAAACATTGAAATATGGAACTAAAGAAGGACAGACCTTGGTATACATGTGGTAAAAATTTAATATGTTTGTTTATTATACTTTTAGAGATATGTCCTATGGAATTTAGGGTTCCTGAATGCTCCTGAAATAAGTTTCAAATAGGTCATCTTGGCACTTTCTCTATAACTAATTTTATGGGATGTTTCATACCTTGAAACTTGGAAAATATATAAGATGTATTGTGTTGTACATGTGGTTCCAATTTTATATGTTGATTCATTATACTTTTGGAGATATGGTATGTTTAGGTTAGGGTTCCTAAATGCTTGTTAAATCAGTTACAAATAGGTCATCTTGGCACATTCTCTATAACTTATTTTCTGGGAT
>SNQJ01S0076315.1:77558-90827 GCA_010110895.2 Picea sitchensis
ATGCTAAAGGCCAACGTGCCTATATTGTAATTGTAATTAATACTCATATTATTAATAAAGTACACCATTGCATGTAGACCAACCAAACAAAAGAGATGGGGGGCTAAAATCCACTAGAAAGGGGTGAGGGAGCTAAGAGTGTAGGAAAAGGGGATAAGCTAGGGGGCTTAATCCCAATGGAGTATTATATTAATATTCCTAAAAATTTAAAATATGGATATAATATTGTATATCCTAAGTTTCTAAAGGAGGGACAAGAGAGTCCCTCAATTGCCATGTGTCAAAAAAGGAACATGCATATACATAATAGGTAGATTTAGTATATTTCCCATGATTCCTAGATTATTCACTCATGATTTCCTACCATCCACTCATCCATGCTACTATTTGTACCTGTACTTGATTTCACTGCAAGTTGAAGGAGCGGGTTGTCAAACCCATGGTCAAAGAAGCAAGTTGTCAGGCATGTGGTTGAAGAAGCGGATTGTCGAGCCCATAGGCATCTGTCTACAGGTGAGATATTTTCTATGTCGAAGAAGTGGGTTGTCAGACCCATAGACATCTCTCTCCATGTGAAATATTTTCTATGTTGAAGAAGCGGGTCATCAAGCCCGTGAGTAGTTTCTCTAGGAAATAAACTACTCAGAATTGTTCCCTGGTGCTCTGGGCAATAGTTATAGGGCTCTAAGAATTCTTGTCCCACCTATTGTTGAAGCCCTGGAAGGGAAGTGAGGCAGCTGAGGGACTGTTCAGTAGAGAAGGGGCAAACTTCTTGGGGTGGGACAAGAATGTTGGGATTTAGAAACTGTAGGCTAGTTGTAGTAGTTGGGCATCTTGGACTAAGAAATTATATTGCTTGTGAGACCTTAGACTGGATTAGTATTTCCTTTTCTATGGTGGAGTTTAGCCCCATATTGGGGGTGACCCATTGTTGATATTACAAGAAGTGTAGTTTATGGTTGGTAGGAACATGGAAGTTTTGCATGCAATTGGTGTTTATTTCCTTAGGTCAGTGGCTGTCACGTGCTCATTTCAGTTACTATGTGTGTGGAATTATGAGTTTTATGTCATGGAATCCTTGTTGTTAAAATTCTATATATGAATTGTTATTCTTGCATGCATGTTGTTATTATTTCCGCTTAACTATGTTCATATTTAGAATTCAATATTTAATTTAATGGTATCAAAATTTAGACATTTGGTCTGGCATTGCCCAATTGGTGGTTGGGGATGTTACAATATGGTATCAAAGCTCTAATTTCAACATTGAGCTTGGATGGGCCGAGTTAGCACAAGGTTGAAGTGAATTTCATAGAGATTTGATTTTAGAGTGGCCAAATTTCAAAGTTACAGTACATCCATGACAAAAATCCGAAGCAATTGAGTAGAATTGGGCAAAAGCCCCAATTTCGGTCCTTAAATTCATGGAGAATGTGGGAAATTTGGCCAAGTATTGAGACAATCTTAATTTTAATATTAGTATTAGAAAATTTAGACCTGAAATTGGTCAAATTAGAAGTTCCAGGGAAGTCATGACAAATTGAGTGAGGTTGGTTGAATAAAATTCTCAATTCGTGAATGAATTTGGGAAAACTTGTGCCCAGAATGTCAAAAAACAACGCACCCAAACATTTGTTGTTGCATAGGTTTAATTTTTGTTTCTTGGAGTTAAATTGAACAAATTTCATGGTTGCAAAATGCCCATGGTGGATATTGGGTGAAAATTGGGTAAAAGCCCCAATTTCTGCGGCGGAATCGATGAGGAATTGACATGTAGGGTGTCGAATTTCATGTGCCAATGTTAACTGATATATGTAGGGTCGGAATTGGCTGTATGGAATTAATTACAAAAAGGTAATAGTGGCACCAAAAAAAAAAATTGAAGTTGGGAAAAATTGGTAAAAGCCCAATTTTTTGCAAAAATATTATGGAAAAATGAGTTAAAGCGTTCAAAATATTTGGGCGCTCTAATTAGTGGTGATGCACAGAAAAACAAAGTTGAGCAGAGTTTCACACTAAAATTTTACGTTGCATGGTGTAAGTTGGAGATGTGTGGAAAACATATGGTCCGTGGGTGTCATCACTAAAATTTGGCACTACATGGTGCAAGTGGGGGATGCACGAAAAAATTATGGTGCGTGGGTGTATGCACTAAGTTTTGGTGTTGCACGGTGTAAGTTGGAGATGCATGGAAAAAATATGGTGCACTGGGGTGTGCATTAAAATTTGGCACTGCACGGTGCAAGTTGGAGATGCACAGAAAGATTATAGTTCATGGGCATGTGCACTAAATTTGGGTGTTGCGGGCGTGTGCACCACAGAAAAATTATGGTGTGCGGGCGTGTGCACTAAAAATTGGCACTATGCTTATTAAAGCTTGTGATGCAAAAAAAAGTAAGGGTGTGCGGGTGTGCACACTAAATTCTTGAGCACTCCATGATGCAGAATTAGTGGTGTGCATATAATATTGGCACACAATGTGTGCACATTGTGTACGGGAAAAGAGAAGAGGAAATGTGTTGGTGTGCATGCAATATTGGTGTGTAGTGAGTGCATGTTGAATATTCATGCCGTGTGAAGGTTTAATTAAGGGTGCATATGAATTACTGGTGTGTAGTGTGAGCGCACTAAACCTTGGCATTATGCAACATGGAGAGTGAAATACACGCGAAATATTATCATGTGAGAGAAACGTTGCACGTAGTAGGTATTAGTGCATGAAACAAAAACATTATGCGCAATAGATATTAGCGCGCAACACAAGAGTAGTGTGCACTAGAATTGGTGCGACAGAGAAGTGGCCCGCACTCATTATAGGTGCATGGTGCATGCACTACCTTATGGCATTGTTGTGAATGATAAACATGGGTGTACGTTTTCAAACTATTGCACGTGAAGTCATTTACATGGTCTACAATAGAAGAAAACCAATGATTTTCTGCCACATTTGTGTATTATTTGAACGTTAACACTTTGTAAGGAATTTTTGAGGCCCTAAATAGTGTTTTTAGCTACTCAAAAAATAGTGCACCCTTAACATTTTATTTTCATCTCAAATGAAATAGCTCATTCATAGTTTTCTAATGGTGTATCCCATTTGTCAAACAAATTTAGGATGAGTGTTTTACAGCTTGAACAATGGAGGGTAAAATTTAAGACCTGGTTAACTTCTGAGGGCCATAAATTCCTTCTTTGGAATCATATTGAGCCACATGAATAGTATATTGAAATATATTGAACCATATAACACATTCATACAGATAAATTAAAATTCCGGGCACATTCAAAACACATAAGAGGGAATAGAAGGTATTTGTAGCATTTAGGGCCAAAAATGTTAAATGGTATGAAACTTTAGTAGATTGTATCTAGCATATTGGAGCTCAAATGGAGATGAAAATTGGCCAGATTGTTCAAAGTATGAATACGAAGGAACCCAGTTGAGATCCTGTTAAATTGCTAAAGGAACATATGTAAAAAAAAAATGCATAATTACAATTCAGATTTGCACCGAGTTGAAGTGTGGACAGAAGGAATTAATGGGCAATTTTTAAATGGCCATGGATTTATGCTCAAAACTGAGAATTGAGAAAGAAAGAAGTCATTGGAAAGGTGGTGGATTGAGGAGTCCATGTTATAAAAAGTAGGATCACGTAAATGCATAAATAAAACACAAAAGATACACAATACAATAGAGACACATATATATGTGATTGACCCAGTGTGGGCTACACTCACCAAAGAAATTGCCAGGTCCTTCCTTATTATTATCCAATAGAATGAAGAGATAAAACCTACAACACTCCCCCTGTAATTTCCTCTTCTTTCTCTCATGGTATCCTCTCTCAGAATACAATATTCTCGATAATACACAGCCACAATAGAATTCCCTCATAAAAGAGGGTTGCTTTCTAGGGAGAAAAACCCTAATATAACTTCTACCATCAGGTCTATAGCCTTATAATGAATGGTCCATATTTAATATGAAATTACAATATAGATTTACAAGACAAGTTTTCCTTTGGGGGCAACCTCTTCTGGCCCACAGACCCCCCAGTCGAGGTGATGAGCTCCCCGAACCCCACAACGGGGGAAATCCCTCCCTGCAACCCCCCCACGTGGATGGGTGTATAGCATTCATAGGGTATAAAAATGGATGAAAACAAAGACCTCTGAAACAGGAATATAATCAGGCTCCACAACCAACAGTATATGTAATCACCCAAAATTGTGAAATGATCAACAAAATTCAGAGGAAGTCAGAAAGAATAATTTTGGTAACCAGGAAGGATAATATATATATATATATATATATATATATATATAATGTACATATGTTTCCAAAATGGTGTATTGTCGATTTAGCTAACAATTGTTTTTGTATTCTTTCATTAACCATAATCTTTAGAATAGTTATCTTATATGATACAGGTGTTGGAGAGATTAAGGATGATGATAATTCAAAGAAAATTGTATTTAATGAAATGACTAATTTAGGTATGAGAAACAAGGAAGGATTAGTTCTTCAACATGGGAAATGGAGGCATGGGAAGCTAAGAATAGAAAATTTATGGGTGAAGGAAAATACTACAAGAAATCCATTGATTCTAAGTGAAAAACAGGGAAAACTTTAATGGTTGAAGTAGTGAAGATCTATTGACCATAAAGGGTGTCAATGTACATATAAGGTAATACATTGTGGGAATATTTTTTCTCAAAACAATTGTCTTTCATGATTCTAGTTCTGATAAAGAAATACATAGGTTGTACTTGAAGATAAAGGGAACATTTCCAAGGATTAGTCCTACAGTTTTGGGATAGCACCCCCATGTTGGTTATCAGAGTAGCACATTGGAGGCATGGTTGTAGGACATAAATTAATTGGTGAAGCAACACAGGTGTGTACATACTAAATAAGTGTCAATAATGCATTATATGCATATTAGCTTTAGAAGATGCAATAAAATTTCTGGGAGACAGATTCCATAAATTCAATGAATTCCAGAAGTGGGTAAATTCCATGAACAATTAGAGAAGAAGACATATCAATATGACATGATGGAAGCTAGCTATGTAAGTTAGGTTGAAATAACATGGGTCAAGACAAGAAAGGCTCAATCTACTCCAAGTGTTCGCATGTCCAGTCTAGAAAGGTTGAATCAATTTGTTTCAATAAATAAATTGGCATTAAATATTCCAGGTTAATTAGAGAGAATGACTCAAAATATAATTTGGCATGTAGGTGTTGGATAAGAGAGATCTAAGTAATAGCGGAGTGCTGAAAATTGATATCAACATAATATATGACTACAAATGTACAAAGTAGTCAAGAAAGGTTGGGATGGAAAAATACTCAGGATAGAGAACAATCATGCACACTGAATTTTTTTTTGTAAGAATACAAGAAAATCTAGGAATCCAGAAAGAATTGAGGTTTTCTTGGAATAATGAAGAAAAGTGTTACAGTGAGAAAAAGGTTGTTGTAATTACTATAGCATCACTTATGTTATGGTTTGTTGAAAAACGATACATAGTACATGAAATTTGCATGCAAATGCATTTATCAGAATGTTTATGATGCATTATTAGTGCATATAAATATTAATTGATGAATGTATATTTGTTAATATACATGTATAACATAATAAGGCTAGGAATAGTCTAATGTTGAATATATATTAATATGAAGGCTATTATTGGTGGTTGTTGTACCGGGAAAGAGATAATTCTTGCATGATTGCAAGTGTTGCTACTAATGTTGTTACATATGGAGGGAAGAAACAAAAAGATGAAGTGTTGATTATAAGATTAATAAAAGAGGCATGTGAGCCTTTATTGTTATCAGCTAATCAGGTAGCATCAAAATTATTTAATGGTAGTTATGAAAGTATGAGTTTTATGTACTCTTATTTCATAATTGATGAAGGGAATTTAGGTAAGAATTTCCTCAGCCAATTTTACTTTATAAAACCACATTATTGTATTAGTTGAACTCATTGATGTGAATAAAATACCACTAGGTGTCGTAAAGGCTAGAGGATTGTCATAATTATAAAATCTTTATAGATTTTGGAATTTATACACTAACATAATGACATTTCATGTTAATTGGTTATGAGATAATAACTACAAAAAAAAAAATATGAACCTGTTATAGGAATGGATTACAGAAAAGATAATCATGTATGAGACCATGACATGGCTGGTTATGGAAAGGCTATGTACCACACAAATATCCAATGAAATTCCTAGTTCTAAATAATATTTGGACTACAACCTTTTTGTTAACACTAATGAGAACCAAAAAATTATATTCTTGGTGAAATGTTCAGGTAAAAAAGAAAGGCATCAAAATAGTTGAGCATGAAATAAGAATTATATGGAGAATGTGTCAAGGAATTGGAAATACTTTTGTTTTACCAATGGTGAGATACATGACTTAGATATAGAACATTATGAAAATCAATGGAAATATGCGTTCACTAAGATATGCATTGAGAGTTGCACTTAGACATGATAGAATTGTTATGCTTGAGTGCATTGTTGAATACATTTTTTTGAATGCATGCATACATGATATATAATGGAAATGATTATGCTAACAATTGATATATAATGGAAATGATTATGCTAACAATTATTAAAATATGGATATAACTTTTTATATCCTAAGTTTCTAAAGGGGGGACAAGATAGTCCCTTGGGTGCCATGTATCAAAAAGGAACATGCATATATATATAATAGGGAGATTTAGTGTATTTCCCATTATTCTTGGATTATTCACTCATGATTTCCTACCATCCACTCATCCATGATACTATCCATATGTGTACCTAGTTTGACTATAGGTTGAAGATGCAGGTTGTCAGACCCATGGTTGAAGAGGTAAGTTATCAGTCCCATGGTCAAAGAACCAGGTTCTCAGGCCCGTAGACATATCTCTCCAAGTGAGAGATTTTCTATGATGAAGAAGTCGGTTTCTAGGCCCATGAGTAGTTTCTCTCAGCGAGAAAATACTCAGAATTTTTTCCCAGTTCACTAGGATATAACTATAGGGCTCTGAGACTTGCTTTTCAGCCTGTTGTTGAATCTCCGTAAGGGAAGTGGGGAAACCGAGGGACTATTGAGAAGAGAATGGGCACACCTTCTAGGGTGGGACATGCATGTGGGGAATGAGAATATGTAGGATATTTGTAGCAGTTGGGCACCTTGGACTGAGGAATTATGCTACTTGTCAGACCTTATACTGGATTAGTATTCCCTTTTCCCTGGTAGAGTTTATCCCCAGCTCGGGTGTCACCCATTGTTGATATTACGAGTAGTGTGGTCTATGGATGGGAGGAACATAGAAGGTCTAAATGCAGTTGGTTTTTATTTCCTGAGATAAGTTTATTTCATGTGCTTATTTCAATTATTGGGTGTGTGCAATTATGAGTTTTTTGTCATGGAATCCTTGTTGTCAAAATTCTATATATGAATTGTTATCGTTCCATGCATGTTTCTATCATTTCCTCTTAACTCTGTTCATATGAAGAATTGAATATTTAATTTAATTGTATCATAATTTGAATATTTGGTGTGGCATTGCCCAATTGGTGGTTCGAGATGTTACAATCTTTGACAACATCTTCAAAATTTAATGGATCATCTATTTATGAAAATAGAGAAAAAACTGAAAATGATTTTTTTTCTTTCTCATTATAGATGTCGTGAATACTTCTTGTATTTCTTGGTAACATACTTGCTAATGTTGGATCTGGAGATGTGGAACTACTTAGACTACTTGTTGGAATTTGTTGCACTCTAGGTGTAGATTGTGCACCTATTGATCTTACTGGAGTAGTTTGTGTTAGGACTTGTGGCGCAGTTGTAGAAGGAATTGCGCATTGACTCATACATGATGTTTGAACCACTTATTATTCCATGTCCTCGTGTGCAATAGGATTAATAATCTTGACTATCAATTCTATGCTTCCATCCCATGATTTATTCTTCATGAAATGAACATCGCGATTGATTATGACTTTTCTTGTGACATGGTCATACAACTTGTATGATTTTGTATCTTCAAAATACCCAACAAATATAAAAAAAAAAATCCTTTGTTTTTTGTCTTCTTTCTTAGCTCATCTGGAGCATGTGTGTATGTGACACAACCCAAAAAATTTAAGTGCACCACATTATGCTTCATAGGTGTCCAAGATTCTTCAGAAACTATTTTCTTCACACTCTTTTTCAGACATTTGTTCATGATGTATACTGCAGTTTCTACTTCTTCATCCCAATACTCATTTGCAAAAAGTTTGGCTGCCAACATACTTCGCACCATCTCCATGATGGTCTCATTCTTTCTCTATGAAACACCATTTTGTTGTGGTGTATACCACACAGTAAATTGATTGTAGATTCCATGAAATTTTAAAAAATTCTGAAATTCTCTTGACGCATTTTATCCTCCTCTATCGGTTCTTATAACCTTGATGTAATAACCACTATGCTTCTCAACAAGTGATTTGAACTGCTGAAAACAACCCATTGCCTCAGATTTGTGCTTTAGAAAGTATATCCATGTCTTTATTGAGAAGTCATCAATGAATGTCAGAAAATAAGTACTTCCTCCCATAGATGGTGTTTACATTGGTCCAAAAATGTCTGAATGTACAATTTCTAGTGGATATTTCTCTCTATATGACTTGCCAACTCGAAATGATTCTCTGTGTTGCTTTCCAAAAATGTAGCCTTCACGTATTATTTTTGTTTTTTCAATAAATGGAAAACCTTTCACCATATCCTTTGTATGTAGTAGATTCAAACCTCCAAAGCTCAGATGTACAAATCTAAAATTCCATAGCCAAGAATCATCCTACACTTCAGATTGAAATTTTTCCTACATTGTTGCACTACTATCTCATTTCTTGATATTGTGTGCATTATTCTCTTCATTTGAACTATGCACACTTTATTTTGTAAATGCAATGTATATTTGTGCATATTTTTCTTTACCAATGGCTTGCACTGTATTTTTATTGTTGGATGGATTCAATCTCAATGGGAACATTTTTTTACTTGTCATATGGATTTGTGCAATTAGTTGATTGCTTGGATATCTTTCCATAATCACATAGTGATTATGTTCCATGTAGATTGTGTATCCTTTCTCTAAAAATTGTCCTGTGCTCACCAAATTACACCCGATATCCCAGATGGGGTCATCATGGACGAAGAAATGCTAGGGAGGGTGTTATAGCTCAAATATGTGGGCGATAATATTACAGAAATGATGAAGTTCCTCGAACTTGCACTCCACCAATACTTAGAATTGAGGATAGATCCAACAATGAACCAGAGCATACTTGTGTTAAAGCTATGGGCCATAGGATTGGCGCGATATGAAATACTAAACATGTTTCGACATCCCACACTTTGGCAGGAGAAACGAGGTGAATGCATGTGTTAATTTTCTCTTAACTTGGGTGCATGGAAGTCGTTATTGGCTGGATAGGAAAATATCTATAGATATAGAGCTGATTACAAGGATCATAGGCTTACCATTGCAAGGAAAAGATCTAACCTTGTTGTTTACAGACAAGAAAACTTACAAGACTCTATCAGAGGAAATGAGAGAAAAACTTCACACAGTTAAAGGTGTGTGCAGGTTGGATGTGACAAGCATATGTGACCCAACAGTAAGGGTTACAATAAAGGAATTGGCCTACAAGTTACTAAGGAAAAGTCGAAAAATACCAAGTTCCACTAGAAGTGATAGCTACGGCTTAGAAGTGTGTCGAAGGGGTCTCGATGAGTTGGGTGGCTTTCTTATTGAACCAATTCCTCATTGAACTCACAAAAGCACAGGATAGAGGCATGGAATTCCATTATACATGGCTGCTAATTTTGATTGCGTTCATAGCATGGGAAGAGATGGAGTATCTATAGTTCTTGGGTTTCAAAGATAATCCATGCTTAGTATCTAAGTATCATAATGTTTGGTACATGTCTAACAAAAGGAGACAAATCGACACTAATGTGTAGTTCTTTATATATGGAGAAAGGATTAATAAGTGAATCAAGAATAAACCATGCATTTCATAACAATTGGTAGAGGTGTACAACCCGATTGTGTGGTTCAGGGTAGACCGACACCATATCTATATAAAAGAAAAGAAGGAACTGAGAGACGAATGCGTCCAAAAAAAATACAATATCATAGAAGAAGATATCCACCTGAACATGTAGGATTGGGATACAGATTGGAAGGTTCATGTGAACGGAAAAAAGATGAAATGCAATGAAAATATATGTAGATGAATAGGGTAATGGACTGGGAAATGAAGAGGGAAGAGACACAAAAGATGTGTATTAGACATCCCCAACAATTGGAGAGAAAATGAAATAAAAGGGTAAGGGGATAAGAAAAGTTGTGTGCAAGAATATGAAAGCCGATAAAGTATCTAATAACTATACTTTGACAGATGATGACATTGATATAATCATCTATAAAGTGAGAGATGTCATAGATGAACCAATTGAGAAAGAGTTAAAAAAACAAGAAGAATTTCTATAGCAGATGCAAGACCATTTCACAACATTGCAACAACTCTTGGAAGTAGCAAGGATAGCACTAGAGCATAGATCTAGTGAAGGATGATCAACAATCCCAAATGGGGATGTAGGGGCCACCACTTCTTATTTTTCAGATATGGAAACAAGGAACAAAGTATTGAAGATCTCACCAGATGTGATAGAGTTCCCAACGCTCGAGATGCAGGAGCACGTATAATGACTAAGTCACATGGACTTAGGTGTTTCAAATATTCCCACAATGATACTGCAAGTCTTGCAGATCAGTATTTCTCAGGAAATACATTTATGTGTAGAATGAACATCAATCAAGTAGGATAAGGTAGAAATAGAGAAGAAAGAGTTGCAGCAAGATTATACCAATTCTTTACAAGAGAAGAATGTGGCTGAGGAAATGGCTGACATGATATTGAAGGAGAAGAGAGAGGTTAAGGGAAATGATGATAGAATATTGAAGGAGAAGGTCGATCATGAGAAATAGGAAGAGCGAATACAACAAGCCATCCAGAAACTCTATAAGGATATTCCATAAATATTGATGGTTGTAGAAGCCACACTTGAAAAACAAATATAAAAAATCAAGGGAGTCATTAAATTCTTCCACAAGAGGATTGAATACTTAGAATCACGCACCACTCTAGGGACACCACCTGAGGAAAAGGAACAAATAGACTAGATGAGTGTAAAAATTCTTACTCCAACACCTAGGAATTCTTACTTTTTTATCTAGGAATTTCCTTATTGCAATCAGAATAGCAGCTCACAAAACAATAATACACTACTGAATTATTCAAATCAATATTGTGTTGTGGAAGCATAAAATAGGAAACCAAATCAAGCACACATGACCACCATAATGTTTTGGGTAAATACCCCTGGAAAAAGTGTGGAGGGAAAACTAGTGCTGAGAATGATTTTATTATGCTAAAATTAGGTCTCCCATAATAGGGATAAATGGTCCACTGAGATAAATAAAACTATAGAATAATCTGAAAAGGGATGACCTATTGTACAATCAATTTTGCAACACTTTTCTAAGCATTTGCGACTATCTCTTCGGTGACTCACGAATATCTGCAACCTTACCCACTGTGACCCACGAATCTTCATGATAATCTCCTCTGTGACCCACAGATATGTACATAAATTCTGTACGAAAAAGTCTATACAATTTGACTCTTTCCAGTGGATTTCTTATGATGAAACCCACCTACATATAATATATAGATGAAATTATGTTGGCATATGGGTAGACCCAAGTTTCAATGCTCAAAAGCGCACCAACAAAACCCTAACTATCGTCCTTTTCGGCAACACCTGCGAAGCAGATGAAGTCTCACCCGAGGTAGAGGCAGGGGTGGTTGCAAAACTCAGATGTTTGCAACCTTAGATGGGACACTGATCTGTGATTACAAAACCTTAACAGAGAACTTAACAGTTATAGTTCATTAATATCCATCCTTAGTTTACAGTGCAGATAAACTCTAATAACAGAGCAGTGCAATATTCACACAGATCTGATATATTCAAGCACTAAGCACATCAACATAGATTAAATTCACATTATTCAACACTAAGCTATCATATTAGATTCTTCTAAGCATATATTAGTGCACCAAGCATTTAATCACATAAACAAGAGAACAACCATAAAACACAAAGCAACCACAACACAAGATATATGTGGTTCACCCCCATCCTGGGGCTACGTCCACCAACTCTTCTTCTCTTTTATTGCCTTCTGTCAATCTTCTACATGCACAGATCCATGAGATCTCACTCCATGGAAGACAGGAGATCTGCGCGCACATCGCTAGATCCTCCTTCCCTGAGTTACAACACAAAACCTTTCCACAGTCTCTTACAATCACTTGCATTTAGCTCTACAAGTCTCACACAGTATGCACAAAGCATCTACAATCCACACTTGCACTTAACACTTGGAAAGGTACCAAAAAGATATTCTCTCTTATTACCTCACCTAGAATTGTATTTATACATTAAAAAAGTGGCCTAAACATGGGTAAACCCATGGTCTGACATTTCCATACCCGTTACATAGCCCAAAACCCAAAAATCCCTAAAAAGGGGATGATATCCTGTGATCACTGCTTCGACTTGTGCTCTGCCTTCGACAGCATGTCGAAGTGCCAAAATAGGTCAATCATGACCAAGGATTCTCAAAACTTGGTCAAAGGCCAATAGGCCCCCAACACTCACCTGTGACTCATCCCGAGTCACTCTGATCTAGGTAGCTCTGATTCGACATCCTCGAGCTTGGCTCAAGATGCTTCGACTTGTTGTTGCACCAAGGCCTCCTTCTCGGTGAAATATTGGATAACTACTTCGTTGATAAGTCCCTCCAAGCATTTTTCAACTACAGTGACGACCTACCCCAATTCTACTCCTCGCCCTTCAATCTCCTCAAACAGTTGGCAAGCCTCGTCCTGTATTGGTTGGAGCCTCTGAGTCACTTCCATGACTTTGTTCTGAATGGTGTGGACCTGTTATTGAGCAGTGCACTGTTGTTGGGATTGCTTCATGCTCTCGACGACTAACAGAGGCTTCAACTGCGCCTGTACTTTTTTTTCTTTCTTCTTTGCCTCCTAGAGCTGTGACTCTAGTGTGTTGGGTATGTGTTATATTCTTTGCACGAGTAGTAGTGTCTGAGCGCCTGCGTTGGGCGC